>CAUYSK010093709.1:0-33917 GCA_963575035.1 Avahi laniger
TGGAAAGGGACAGGCAGGAGGGACATTGAGGATGGTGCAGGAAGAATCGAAGTGCAACGTCCTTTCCCAGATGGCTCCCTGTCGGTGTCAGGGGAAGGGGCAGGTGGCTGGTCCAGGGGCCCAAGGCCACCCAGTGACCAGGAGGCTCAGAGGGGCTGGCAAGAGAGGTGTGGAGGGGGAGGCGAAGCCGGCGGAGCCCAGGCGAAAAGACTGGGGACCCCTTTGCCCTGAGGCCAGAGAGGTCAGAGGCACCCTGCCGTCCAACCACGTCTCTCGTGTGCCGACTCACAGGGCGTCTGGCCCCCTGGAGAGCCAGCAGCACGAGTGACTTGTTTTGGGGGTGATCCCAGGAAGCACTGTCAGGGGAGTGAGGAGTGAGTCAGGGAGGGGAGAGCGCTGGGCAGCGCTGCCGAGCAGGTGGGAAACGGGCTCAACTGCCCTGGGGCATCTGGGAGACGGTGTAGAGCGGAGCTGCTGAAACTCCATTGTTTGTAGGTAGGAATCCCCTGAAGAGGTTTTAAAAGAAGATTCCAGAGTCCCAGCTTCAGAGACCTTGATTTCGTAGGTCTGCGGTGGGGCCCGAGAATTTGCCTTTCTAACGAGTGCCCAGGCGAGGCTGTTGCTGGCCCAGGGACGCAGGGGACAGCACTGTAGTGACCCCCACCCCTGAGGGGGCGAGGAAGCCGGAGTGCTTATCCGCCCACTCCCTGCCTGTCGCTGGCTGAGGGCTGTCGCCGGGCCGTGAACTCTCCGGAGATTCTGGCAGCCCAAGCAGCAGCTCCAGGCGGAGGGCGGAAGTGTTGGCCGCAGGTAGGTTCGAGTGGGGGTGGGGGTCAGCAGTGGCGTCTGCCGCAAGGTCAGAGGCCTGGATTTGAATCCTGGCTCTGTCACCTACAACCTGTGGGACGTAGGAGGTCAAGTCTGCAACCTCTCGGAGCCTCAGTTTCCTCATCCATAAAATGGGGTTAATAATTCCGACATCGGTGTCCTTATGAAGATTTAATGAGATTAATCCGGCGAGAGTGCCCGACACACAGTAGACGCACACTAAATGTTTGCTGAATCTGTAGCAGCGCTGTTCGGAATCGAGAGGGTCGGATCCTAGAGAGAGTGGGAGGCTGGCGGAAACCCTGGGGCCGGGGTTCTGCCTGCATCCTCGTTGCCGCGAGGAGTAGATCATCTACGAGGGAGGTTCTTCTGGGTGCTGAGGACCAAGGCTGCAACGTCTGTGGCCACCTTAGCACAGCTCCACCGGAGACCCGGCCTCCCGGGCTGCCTGTGCGTGGCGTGCTTTCCACGCGGCCACCAAGGTGTCTGCGTTTCGAGGCGTGGCTGCAACCACACACTGAATAGTGCGGGAATGGAACAAGTCGGCCACCCCCTCCCCATCCCAGGCAGCCCCCAGCCCTCCCTTCGCCCTCCCTCCTTTAGTGTACGCCGGGATGGCACAGATGGAACGTTCTGGACAGCTGCAAGATGGGGCAGTCAGCACCCACGGGACAAAATCCAGACTGCACCCACCTGGGGCGGAGGTGAGAGAAATGATGTAGAACACGGGGGCCACAGCAGGAGGCGTCACCACGTCACTGAGATTTTTCTGGTTTACGGTGGCACTGGGGATGCCGATGTCCCCAGCAGGGTGCGGCTCGGAGCCACTTTGGGGAAGAACTCGTACAGTTTGGGGACGGGTGTGCTTTCTCGACTTTCTTGCATCATCACTTGTGAACACTACAGCAAGGTGAGCCCAAGGACGGAGAAGGAAGAGTTTGGGGTCTTCCAGCCCCACCTCTGTCTCCACTCGGCAGCTGCCCCGCAGTGCCACCGTGTAATGGGACCAGTTTTGGACCAGGTGTGTCTGCGCATCTGAGTTTCAGGCTCATTTCTGCCTCTTACTTGCTACCGGACCTGGGACCCCGGTGTTTATCTGTGATGGGAATCTATCAGATTATCTCTGGGATCCTTTCTGCTCTGACAGCTCCTGGCTCCTTATTTGGGAGAGGTCTCTCTCGGGACCGTGCGATTCCCCAGCCAAGCCGGTGTGGGCAGAACCTAGAGCAGCCTTCTCAGAAGACGCAGCAGCAGCAGCAGTGCCCAGAGAGCTTGCTGAAAGCGCGGATTCCCGGTCCCACTCGGGCCAGCCCGGTCGGGCTTTCTTCCGCTAAAACCCAGGCATCTGTGTCTTTCACTGTGTGCTCATCCTCTGTGGCTTTCGCACTTATTGCATTTTGAGAACTGCTGTCTAAAAGACAGGAGAATCTTCTCTTCTTCCCTTTCTTCTGTAAACCGGTTAAACAAAGGCGCCCAGCCGCACCAGGTCACCTGACGCCGGAGCATGTAACATCTGAGTGGAAACAACAACTCATCAAATGGAACGGTTTGCAATTGCCTAGGATAAAACTATTTTCTTTTCAATCTGCCCTGGAAAGTGACAGATAATAACCAGCCTGGAGATTGTAATATTATTAGGGCCAAAAATAAAATAAAACCCCTTAACTGCTTCCTTTTACAGAGAGAAGCCAAATAGTTCTTTGATTCATTTAAATAAAGGGATTGTTTTCCTCGTTCATTATCTTAAATTCCCAGGAACCTGCAGCCCCTTCCTCCCTCCGTATGAGGGAGGGTGGTCCTGTTTTCCCCCTTCCCATCATTTTCCGGGGTGTCTCTCATCTCTGGTCGTCTCCCACGTCAGTGTATCCTGTTGAGCCCCACCAGCAAGAAGCCGGGCACTTATGAGCCACTTTTAGCATACTTGCTTCCGCCCCGCCCCTTACGTTAACACATTAACTGTCGTGTGAGTTGTATTTAACTCACACTAGTTTCGAGCCCAGGCCTCATGAAGCGCATGTAATTCACACGTCTCTTCACCTTGGGAGCTGTATGAACAATTTTTCAAGTTGCATGTAACTCATGCACAGAAAATAATAAAAAATAACAGATTTTTCATTAAATTAGAAAGGATCGTTTTGTTTTCAAAGTTTTTATTCTATTTTTGTAATAAAACACCGTGGCCCCAAGGAAAAATTTTTTTTCCTTAGTGTGGCGGTCAATGTGTTAAATGAGATAATATGCCTTAGGGACACAGAAGTACTCCTGGCATATAGTATGTGCCCAACTAACGTTTATTGTCATTACCAACAATGTTGTGGGGGCATCTGAATGCCGTGATTCTGGTTTCACTAAGACGTGTGCCCCCAGACAAGACACTGTGCGGTGAGGCTTAGTCTTTCCAGCTGTGAAATGGGGAGAGAGCACGTGCACAACACGAGCCCAGAGCAGGGATCGGTATGCTGGGGTCTCTTACAGGAAAACACAAGGACAGGAAGCCCCTAGGCAAAAGGGTCTTCTTCATCCCTCATTCTAGAAACACACAGAAGCCATGTCTACTCACAGACCGGTTGGTGCATATTCAGCTGAAGGAATCATTTAGTTTAAACCAAACCTCTCTTCCTGGGCACTTCGTTCCAGGTGATTCTCTGAGGGCAGTTGGCCTCCTCTATGCTCTGCCTCCTCTCATCAGCTGGGGTGACTTAGACAGCTCGGTAACCTTGACAACCCCGCCTTTCCTCCCCTCTCCCCACAGAGACGACAGTGCGCGCTTTGCGGGCCGTGGTGAGCGCTGCAGCTGGCTTCCGTGCGGGCCCGGCACACGGCGGGCACCCGCCGGTGGCAGGTGTGGCGTAGTCCTGAGCGTAAGGGCATAATTCTGACTCTGCTCTCACAAGCCCACAACCCCTTCCCGGCAACCCGGAAACCCAAAATATCTGAAAACCGAAAGGTTTTGTGTTTGTTCTGTAAATCATTTGGAGGCAAAACTGAACCTGACCTGAACCGACTTGGCGGCACGAAACCCAGCCTGGCCCCCAGGAGGTTATTTATGGTCGTTGTGTGTTTCCTTTGGTGTCACCATCCAGACGTTCCACCGCAGAGATGTCAACGCGGTGAATACGGAGCGATTCCTCACCCCTCGGCGGGTCGTGTCATTTACCGAACGAGCCCACAGAACCTTCCAGAAGTGGGACCAGCCTGGGCTCCAGAGCGCACCTGGCTCCGAGGGCTCCGGATGTGGGTTATGGAATTGGTGTTACTGTCAGGCGAAGACTCTCGTCCCGGGTGTCCTCGGGGTGCGCCTCCTGCGAGCCCCCACTGCGGGAAAGCCGTAGGTTACACAGCTGCCTTCTCACCTGCACCTGCGCACGAACCCAGTCAGACCCACCCACCTGGGCTCACCTGCATGCACGCGCACACACAGACACGCTCATGCACACACACATGCACAGACACACGCACACACGCACACGTGCACTCACAGACACGTGCACACACATGTGCACACACAGACACATGCACACACGCACACACGCACACGTGCACACACAGATACACACACATGTGCACGCACACACACACGCACACGCACTCAGCATCTCAGCGCCCTTGGTCAGCCCCTTCCCTGGGCGGCCGAGTCTCCATCTAACTCGCTGCCGCCTCCCCCCACGGCCCCCGTTGCCCGGCTGACGACGGTGCTCACAGGCCGCTGGGAGGGAGGACGTCCACCCCGCCTGACGTCCACATGCTCGCCGTCCCCAGCACGGCGCTGCTGGCTGCATTTGTCACTCTTCACGCAGGTTTTTGGCACCAGATCCACACGGTCAGGGATCTCGGAACAGAAAGCTCACACTTCCCAGGAAAGCCGCTCCTGCCCCAGCTCTCCGACCAGGAGCCAGCCAGGCGCAGCCGGTCATCCCTGTCCAAGCACCAGGAGCTTGCGCCGGCGTTTCCTTCAGCGGGGTTTCCTCCTGAGCCACGGAGATTAAGAGCTTGGAGGTGCCACCGAGGGAAGGTTTTCAGGGATTTAATGGAGCCATGATGAAGCCGGGTGCGAGGAGGGAGTTCCTTCCTATCTGGCTGTGCCGAGGAGGCGGGTATGACCCAGAAACTCATCCTCGTGGGCTTTGGAATAGCGATATTATTATGAGAAATATTGATCAACCAGTTGCCGTACGCAGGCTCCCTTCTAAGCACTCAACATGAACTATCTCATTTAATCCTCCCAGCACCCTGTGAAATGACTTCCGTTATTTTTCTCGCCTTATAGATGAGGAGACTGAGGGTCAGAGAGGCTAGGTAACTTGTACCAGGTCACACAGCCAGTACAAGGTGGGTTCAGGAGCCGATCCCAGGCAGCTGGATTCTAGAGCCCCCGTTTTGACCGTACAGGTATCAGTTATCTATGGCCACCAGAATGCGTGTAACACGTGGCCACAGAGCCTCAGCAGCGTACGACAAGAAGCACTTTTTGCTCACATGTCGGGGTGATGAGCTAAGCAGCTGTGCTTGCTCACGTGTCTGGGCGTGGCTGACTGTTGCTGACCTGGGCTGGCCCCGCTGGGACATCAGCTCTGTCCCATGTGTCTCACAGCCTCCAGGAGGCTGGTCCAGCGTGTCCTCATGGTGATGGCGGAGGCCCAGGAGCGCAGGTGGAAACATGCAAGGCCTCCCGAGGCCTAGTCTCGGTGCTGGTGCACGGTCACCGCATTCTAGTGGCCAGAGCACGTCACACGGCCAGCCCAGACCCAGGAAGCAGGGGAGCAGACATTGCCTCTTTAGTGAGAGACCCCGAGTATGGACACCAAGAGGGCCGGAAACGGGGCCATGTTGCAGTTCACCACAGACGCACACGCGGGACCTTTCCTGCCACGGAGCTGCGTGACTCGTTGCCACGGAGGCCACCTTCTGGGAGCTCCCGGTCAACCTGATGGGGACACCCAGCTAGTAGGGCCAGCACGCTCTGCATTCAGAAACTGCCGAGACTGACAGGGAGACAGCACCTGCCCTTAGGAGGGGCCAGGGTGATGGGGGGACACAGCCTCTGCCCTTGGAGCGTCCGTGGCTCAGAGAGCTCCCGTCTGATGGGGTCGGCATTGACCTCACTCTAATGGGAACGGACTGTCCAATGGGTGAGGCAGGACCCACACAATCGGGAAATAATTGCCATCGTGCACTGAAGCCCAGCTGATGTGGGGAGATACAGGAAGACCCTGTCCGAGAGGGTCAACCTGGGTGGGCATCCTGGAGGAGGTGAGGCTTGGCCACGGTTAGGGAAGCAGTGGAAGCTCTCGGCTCTCGGCTAGACAGGGATTAGGAGGTGCGGACAGGGAGCTCAGGGAAACAGGATGCAGGGAGCTGATTTTCCAGAACCTTGGTCTCTGGGGGAGCCTCCTCTCTACCTTGGCCTGGCTTCCTGCTTAGGACCCGCGCTCTGAGAATCTTCTGGATTCTCTCTTCTTCCCTCTCTTCACGGCAGCCACTGCGGGGAAGCGCATCTCTGGGCCCAGAGGGAGAGAGGGACGAGGTTTGGAGGGGTCCTCAGGCTCTCCGGGAAGCTTGCAGATGGCGGGGAGGAAGGAGGAAGGAAGCAGAGAGGGGAGGGCAGGTCCCGCGGCTGGACCTCGGCCTTCCCGGACACTGGGCTCTCAGCAAGCACCGGTGCTCGGCAGAGGCCGCATCCTCTGGGCCGTGCCTGGCTCCATCGTTAGGGCTGGGAGAGCCAGTTCTCCAGCCTGGGTCCTCTAGAACAGGCCTCTAGAGTAGGTGGAACTGCAGCCTGTGGGCCCGACGCAGCCCACCCGTCTTTGTCAATAAGATTCCATGTGAACACGGCCACGCTCGGTCACTTACGTGCTATCTACGGTAGTAGACTGAGGACTCGTGACCGAGACATTGGGCCGGCAAAGCTTAGAACAGTTGCTTTCTGGCTCTGCAGAAAACGTTGCCAACGCCTGCTCTAGAAGGGGAGCTCCATGGGGCGGGGGCTTTGTCTGTTCTGTGCACTGCTATAGCCCCAGGGCCCAGAACCGTGCCCGGCACGCGGCAGGCGTGTTCTCAGCGCGTGCAGAATGCGGGCGTGGATGACCTGGCCTCGCCGCCGTCCCTCCGCTTGCTCACAGTGACACGCGTGTGCTGCCCCGTGCGGGACAGGAGAATCCCGTTTCGGACATGCAGCAGCGTTACCCAGCCCCTTCATTTCGTCCCATTTCCGCTGATCCTTTCGCAGGTGAGGAAACAGAACTTTAAAAGGCCAAAGTGAGCAGCCCGAGTCCTCCGGCCAGTTGGAGCAGAGTCCCCCCGGCACCCAGGTCTCCCCACCCGCCGGGCAGGCCTCTTTCTGAACCTGCTGAAACACACCCCAGCGCTTCCCTCCGCGGGGTAGCGTGAGCCATCAGCTCTGAGGTTTCCTTCTTTGGAGTTGGGCGAAAGCGCTGTGGTCTGCGTGAGTGTTTGGGGCTGTGGATGGGGACGTGAGGAACTCCTGGGTCCCCGGAAGTGAAGCTGAAGTGGAGATGGGTCCCCGAAGCCACCCACGTTCACCTGTGACATGTCCAGGACACCCAGCCCCACGCAGGTGGGCGGCGGAGCCTGTGGTTTTTCTCTCTTCTCCTCCAGCCCTGCTTAAGGTGGTCACTCACGTGCCTGGGACCGGAGGAAACTGCTTGTCACAACTTTCAAGACAAAAGCCAGTTAGTTCCTCTGCAGACCTAGAAGCAGATGGACGTGCAGGAGGAACCGGACCGTGGCTGTCCCCCTCCTGGAGGGCTGCAGGGCAGGGCGAGGGAAGCAGCGGCTGACAACTGTCCCGCAGGTGTATCCAGGTAGAACGCAGCCCTGTGCCCCACACGTGCCCCCAGAGGCAGGATCCCCCTCGGCCCTGTGAGGGCGGATCGTGCGGGTGGAAAGGCTCGCAGCTTCTGCGCACCAGCTCCGGGGCGCTTGGTACAGCAGAGCCCGTGCCTGGACCCGTTCAGGGCAGTCTCTCTCCTGAGCTGGTCCAGTGTTTGTGACGTCCGCAGCTCCTCCACCAAAACCTCTGAGTCCACGATCAAACGAGCTGTCAACAGCCACATCGGAACACGGGGCAGGTGCTATTTAAGGAGCAGGTGAGGCCGAGGCAGCTTTGCGGAAGGAGGGGCGTTTGGAAGTGAGCTACCTGCAGCCTCTGATGGCGTCTGCGGGAGAGAGAGGCTGGTGATGTTGATGGGACGTGGGGTGATGGACCCTGGGCAGGCCTGGGACACGTGCAACACCCCAAGGGACCGCTTGGGCACTTGTCTGAGGCTTTGGGGTGACTGTCTGACCTTCTCAGTAGACGAGGAAGGATCCAGACAGCTTTGATCTGTGTTGTGGGGATGGGATGCAAGCGCTTGGGGAGGACTTCCTGGAGGAGGAAGAGGAGCAGTATCCCTGAATGATGAGTTCACGAGAAAGAGCTTACTGTGGGCGCCCTCTTGCCAAGGAGCAGCCTGAACAGAAGGCCCCCTCTTGGCCTGGCAGTTTCCTGAAGTCCAGAGTCTGCAGACTTAGTGCAGAGCTCCTTCCCATATCAGACTGGGAGCTCCGTAAGGGTCGGAGCTGTGTCTCCACCACCGGTCTGACGATTCCTAAAGACCAGGGAGCACACGTGTGCATCAGGCCGGCAGCCCCGGGAGGGCAGGTGCCGTATCTCCCCAGTTTGAGGGCATGTCCCCCCGTCACTCTAGTGGCAAGGAGAGCCCTTCCTTACTCTCCACTGATGACCCCAGGCCTTCCTCTCCCTGCAGGGTCCAGAATCTTACAGGAAGGCCAGGGCAGCCACTGAGTTAGCAAAGGGAATCTGCTGTGTGACCTTAGGCAAGTCCGTTTCCCTCTCTGGGGCTCAGTTTCCCTCAATTCATAAACCAAGAGGCTTTCCAGCGTTTCAGAAGCATCCTTTTGGTTCTCTCAATTCCTGCCACACACCTTCTGGGGGGAACCTGCTTCAGCCCTCTGCCCTGCCCCCTCCGCCCTCCTGCCGTCTCCCTTCCCCGAGGACCGGGCTCCCAGGCTGAGCCCGGCGGTGTCTGCGCTTACGCCGGCTGACGGCTGTTCTACCCTACACTCTTTGTGCTTGCAGCATTCCTGGTGGCTGCGTCACCAGCCCTGCAGGAAATGAAAATTAGGAGACTTTATCCTCTGCCCCCAGCCTTCTCAGTCCCCGAAGCTCAGGGAAGGAGCTCCTTTGAAGACCTCAATTTAAGCAAGGAAGAAAACGATTCTGAGATACTCTCCCCGCTCTCTTGGCTTGGTCTCTAATTGCTTTCTTCTCAAGCCCCAGGTATTCTGGGGAGATTGGGCAGAGGATGGGGGGCACCCTGGATGGCTCATGCCCCCAGTGACTGCCATTCCTCTCCAGGGCAACCCGGTGCAAGAGGGAGCCCTTGGTGCCATGACTGAGAAAGGACACGTTAGCACGGAGCTGGCACGAACCGGGTGTCCGGCAGACGCAGGCCCCCTCCCCGCGCAGAGGGCCTGAGCGGGACTCCTCCGGGGCTGCTCGGAGCCCGCCATCGACTAGAGACCAGACTTCGGACCACGGCCATGGGGTCACTGCGTCCACAGCCTGGAAACAGCCCAGGCCTGGTGACAGTGGGCTTCCCGCCCTCCGCGCAGACCCCATCCCCGGAGGGGTAATCTTCAGGCTCCTTCATATCAATGTCTATCAGGGATTTCAGAAAGAATAAAAACTACCCAAACTGGCGCCATCCAAGCTGTCAATCACTTTCCTCCCGCGACCAGCCGCGTATGTGGTTTGACGCACTGGTAGCATTTCTGCAAATTACACATCATTCTCCCCACAAAGCCGCACCTTTGACTGCTGTAATATTTACCTGACCGCGCAAGTAATTTTCAGGCTTCACTTAGCAGGCCACCGAGGCATGGAGGGGAACAGGGATGGAGCTGACTTCGGACAGCAGGTCCGAGAGAAGCTGAAATGTTGTGAGAAGGTGTCCTAATGGCCCAGACGGGCGTGGAGAGACAGCTCCTCACAGAGTTGGGAACAGAGGATGGGCTTCCATGGGCTCTCTACCAGGCATAATTGAACTGTTGCTTACATACTTCTGATGATGGGGAGCTCACCACCCACTGTAGACACACCATTCCATCTCTGAGTGCTTCTGACGGTTACAGGATGCTGTCTTGACACCTATGGAATCATCTGTCATTGCTTAACTTCAACCCATTAATGCTCTCTCTGCTTCATGGGTGACACAGAATTAGAGTGATTGACTCATGCCACCTTGCCCAGACCTTTCTGAGTTTTAGCATGGAAAGTCCCACATCCCAGGCCTCCAGTTAAATGGCTAACTCGTGGTTTGCCTGAAACTGAAACTTTTAAATCTGAAAGTCCTGCATCCGTAAAGCTCTCGGTCGCAAGCAAACCTGGCTGGTTGGTCGCCACACAGAAAAGTCTGCGTCCACTTTCCTCCTCCACCTGACGGCCTGCCCAAGGCTCCTCTCGCCCTGCCTCCCCCGGGGACCCCAGGGAGGCAGGAAAAGATCACCCGGTGGCAACAGCGGCTGGTCCTGTCTCTAGAAGGGTAGCAGGGGGGATGTGCCAGACGCAGTGTTTGGCTCAAAGCCACATGAGCCACCTCTCAGCTTGGTGGCCTCGGCCAACGCCCTTGACCCCCTAGGGCTGTGGAGAGGTGCCAAGGAGCTTGTGTGGGCGCCCCGGGACCTCGGGTGGGTAGCTGGTGTGGGGGAGGGCATCTCGCCAGGCTGGAGGGGGGTGGGGGTTGGATGGACTAACGGTGCTGTGAAGCCAGGGCAGTGGGCTGGGGTCACACCCGAGTTCCAAGCCCGCTCTGCCACTTCCTGGCTGTGTGACCTTGAGTGGTCACTTCACCGCTCAAGGCCTCGGTTTCCTCATCCGTAAGGTGGGAATCCTAAGAGCAGTTGGAAGGATTCGGTGCGTGAACGCACAGAGATGAATGCGCCCTTAGCACGGCGTCTTGGATGCGCTCTAAAGAAACGGTCGCGTCTCCGCGGCTGTCATCACTGCTCTCTGTGTCGTTATGTCGACGCTGCGGATCCCTCCCCTCTGTGCCCACGACAGCCCCTTCTCGCGTTTTCCGGCTTTGGAATGAGTGGTTTGGACGACGTTGGATCTCTCAGTGGGTTGAGCCTGTCCTCTCAGCTCTTGCGGGGGGCCGGCTGCCTTGGGGCGGGGGGGGTGGCTTTTCAAGCCTCTCACGGCCTTGCCCACCGGACAAAAGGGGCATTTTAATTCAGAGCAGCACTGAAGTCTGAAATCTCCCAGAATCGTCCCCATCTGGCCTTCACGCGTGCACTGACACTCCTCAGATGACCAGGATGTGTAGAAGGAAACAACGAACCACAAAAGGAGCTGCCTGGGGGACCCGGCCTCTCCCCACTTTATACCCATGTGGGAGCCACTGTCTTCCCGCATGACCGGCCAGCTCTCCCTGCCCCCGCTCGGCCTTGCAGTCCCTCCCCCAGCAGCAGCCAGAGGGATCTTTTAAACATATAAATCAGGTCAGGTTAGTGCCCTGCTCAAGACCCTCCGACATTTTCCCATCATAGCAAGAATAACATCTAACCTCCTTGTACTAGTCTTTAAGACCTTATGTGATCTGATCAGGCAGCTCTCTGAACTGAGAGCCTAATACTCTCCACCTGCTCACTCCACTGCTGCCATGCGGGCCACCTTTGTCTTCACTCGACACAGCAAGCCGTGTTCCATCTCAGGGCCTTTGCAATCACTCTTACCTTTGCTTGGCATATTCTTCCTCCCAGCTTCCCCAGGGCCGGCTCCTTCTTATCATCCAGGTTTTAGAAAAGCCTCCTCTGGCCCTTCGCATAATCCCCAGGTCACTTTCCAGCCCCTCATCCACTATTTGTTTTTGACTCATAGCAATGATCACCACCCGAAATCACTTTTCTCTTTAACTTTTCTGACTTACCTGTTCATGTTCGGTCTCTCTTCGTACAACGCATGCTCTCTGGGAGCAGGGCGTGTCTCTTCGACAGGGGCCTGGGACAGAGTACTGACTGCTGACTACACTCTCATTCCCTTCTTGCCACAGCCCTGGGAAAAGGCGGCAGTGTGCCCATTTTACAGACCGGCAGGCTGAGGCTCGCAGAAGTTAGAAGAGTGACCTAAGTCACTCAGTGAAGTCAGTGATCACGCTGGTATTTGGACCCAAGATTGTCTGACTCCAAATCCTGCATTCTTCTTTTATTTTCCTTTTTTTGACCACTCTGCCTGTGAAGGTTTTGCTCTCTGGGGACAAGAAGACAAAACACAACCATTTCTATAATGAAAAGCAAACAGGGTTTGTTGTTGTCGTTATAATAATACCAAGTGTTCGTTCAAAGCCAGGTAAAGATTTTTTTTTTTAATATACTGGGAGATTTTTATTGGACAGTTTCCTTGTAATAGGAACCAACACTGAACTTCAATTTTCTTTCTCCCAGAGGAAATAAACTGGCCCTCCTGCCTACTGAGTGGGGAGCAGAAATGTCTGCACACGCCTCCCCTCGTGGGGACCCCAGACAGGAGCTACCTGTGCCACCCTCGGGCTCTGTTACAAACCCACTGCCTAAGTCTAACGCTTGGGTGTGGCTGACAGGGGCCTGGCCTGGGAGTTTGCATCCCAGCTCCATCACCAGTCTGCTGCTCTGTGTTTTAGGGCAACTGTCTCAACCTCTCTGATAAAGACACCTACCAGGTCCACCTCAGAGATGATTCAGGGACTCAGGCACCCCACGGGAAGGAAAGAGCTATAAGTATACGGAGTGCATTTGCGTATCGGTTCACTCGTGTGTTAACCACATTGTTATGCTGGGTCTGGGGATACACAGTGTGGAATAAAACGGTCCCAGCCCCTGCCCACCTGCAGTTCATAGCCTGGCGCTGTGCACTCCACCGTTTATCGGCGTTTACTGCAAAGCTCTGGGAAGGCTACAGCCACGCCTTCTTTGCTCACCGCTGCAGCCCCTGTGCCTAGCACGGAGCTTGCCTCTTGGCCGGGGCTCAGTAGATACGTGGGTATGGGTGCTGGCCAGGGTGGGGAGAGGGGAGCTAAACTCCCTGGAGAGGTCAGGAAAAGCCTTTGACCTGAGTCACAGAGAATGAGCCGGAATCAGACAGGCAGACGAAGAGAAGACAGCCTTAGAATCTAGACCAGGGGTTGCCATGGGCCAAATCCAGCCCACCATCTATTTTTGCAAATAAAGTTTTATTGGAACACAGCCACGTCCATTTGTTTACAGACCGTCTAGGGCTGCCTTCAAACTATAACAACAGAGTTGACTGATTGTGCAGATGCTATATAGCCTGCAGATCCTAAAATAGTCGCCATCTGGCCCCTCAGAGCAAAAGTTTGCCAGCCCTGATCTAGATAAAGGAGCCGGGTCAAAGGAAGGGCCAGAGGCATCATCCTTGCTCGGACTTGGGACTGACGACCTGAATTGTACGGCCCATTGCAAAGTGATCACAAGTCAAGTTTTGGCAGCGGAGCACAAATCCAAGTCTGGAGCCTTCCAAGCACGGAGTCCTGCGTGACTGTCGCTGGCCCGGGTGGAACTGGAAGCTGCTCTCAAGCCCTTTCTTGGAAAACTGCACTGGGAGCAGATTTCTGGGGAGCGGTCTTGACCCAGGGCTCTAAGTCGGGGCTCGGCATCTCCAAGCCCCAAGTCAAACCTCCAGGAGGACCAGCCTGAATCCTAGTCCCCTGGACAAGGGGATGGAGAACTGGCCTTCCCGTCTCAGCTCCCCGTACCCCAGCCGTCACGTCAGTCTGGCGAGAGAAGCAGAGAGGGCCCGGCTCCCTCCCCACCGGGAGCGTCTTGTTGATCAGACGTGAGGCAGCCATGGGAGGAAACGTGGCGGTTTAATGGGAACCTCTCTCTGACGGCGCTGTTCTCCCTGTGCTCATCCGGAACTGTCAGATGGGGGAGCCGTGAGGAAGGGACCCACCGTACCCAACTATGGGGCAACAAGATGAGAATAGGGGCTCGTGGAAACCTCCCAAACTCGTGGCTGCTCAACCCCAACCCCCTGGACTAAAGTCTGTGTCATCTGTCCTTACGCTGGACATCTTCCCTGGACCCTCCAGACCCACTCACACCTTCACCGTCCTTCTCTGTGCCCCAAGTCTCACCTGTCCAGGTGGCACCCACGGGGCTTCCTTACCTGCTGGCTTCCTGCCGGGTTCTGCCAGTGGGAACGTGATCAAGGTCCCTATTTCCTGGCTCCTCCCTGTGGGCCCAGGGCCCTTGCCCCAGCTCTTGCTGGGTGGCATCTCCCCCAGCTGCTCTCTGGGACACAGGGAACCTCCCACGCCTTTGCGCCTGTGCTCCTACGAGTGGCAACAGTTCCCCTCGCTCCCTGCCCCGGGGGGTGCCCTGTGCCGTGCGGGGATCCCTCAGCCCCACCCGTGCCTTTGTGAATAATCTCGGTATTGAAGCTTCCTCATTTCCGATCTTTCCGTGGACCATCTGTTTCCTGCTGGGCCCGGCCTGACCCAACCCTCTTCCCCCAGCGCAAGCGGCTCGGGTCAAACAGAGGTTTGTGCTGATCAGGTGGAGGTTGCGCCTGCACTTCCTGTGCGCGCAGGTGGGTGCCGAGACGGGGCTTCTCCTGGACTCGGGGTTGAACACACTGCTCTGGCCAGGCGATTCTCATGCTTCTCTGGTGTCCGCTGGGTCACGGGCAGCGTTCGGTTGGTGGCTGATCTGGTCTGCAGGGGTCAAGGCAGCCTCACCCGCGAGCAGGCGCAGCTGGAAGGCTGGCTGGGCGTGGTCCCTGCGCGTGGTCTCGCCAGCACCACAGTCAGACTTCTGAGACGGTGGCTTCGGGCTCCTGGTGCCCCTGTCCCCAGGGACGGCGATGGGAGTGCCGGCCTCTAAGGCTCGTGCCTGGAAACTGGCACGTCTCTGCCGCGTTGGCCCATCCCACGGTCCAAGCAGTCACAGAGCGCGCCCAGTTTCAAAGGGAGAGATCACGGCCCCGTCTCTCAGTGCGGGAGTGTCGGAGACTGCACCGTCCCTCGTCCACACTCCTTCGCTGTCATCCTGTTCACCTGCCGGGAGCTGAGCTCACAAAACCATTGTCAGGGGCCAGAGTTATCCTGCAGATTGTGTTAATTTGATCTGCCCCGGGGTTTTTGTTCTTAAATAAATGACTTGGACCCGCGTAGACTCCCTCCCTCAGCACTGGTCCTACCCCTCCAACCGTCTGCGGGGGACTCACGGCTGGGCTCCTGCGGCCGTCTTTGCATTGTGCTCCTGGATTAGTAGGTGCAAGGGACAGGTCTGATGGGCCACACACTAAGACACTCGTGCGTGCAAATAATCAAGTCGTTTTTGTAACTCGGCTCTCCCAGTGCAATTTCTGGAAGGAAATGTTGGTTCAACAAATGTGTAGACCTTTTCTGAAGTCTCCAAGGTGTGCTGGGGAAAGAGTACGGCTGGGCGGTCCAGGAGCCCACGTTCTTGTCGCTGCGTGGCCTTGTGGCCTGAACAGACATCTGGCCTCCCTGGGCCGCTGCTTCCGTCTCTTGCAGGACAGAGGAAAGAGCCCGGGTCTGCAGCCACCCCGAGTTCGAGGCCCAGCTCCTGCCCCTTGTCTTGGGCAGATCACGTCATCACTCTGGCCTCGGTTTCCTCCTCTGGAAACTGGGGTCACAGTGTGTATCCCATGGGGCTGCTGCAGGGATGAAATACGGTGACACTCACAGAGTGCTTGGTCCCGGCGGGCCCTCGTGCCCATTCGGATGTTCTGTGCCTGCGTGGACCCTTCCGAGGCCGAGCTCCCCGGCCCAGGCTGAGGCCCACTCACCTCCGTGTCTAGCACGGGGGCCGGCACACAGTAGGTGCTCAGGAGACACTTGTTGGATTGAACTGACCCTTTGTCAAACAAAGTAGTAGCAAGAAAAATGAAAACATGTGACCAATATTTCAAAAAATGTAAAAGAATGTTCTCAGCAGCTATATGCATAGTAGCACCATAGAAAACTATCCAGGTACCTATTAATAAGAGAACAGCTAAACAAACGGTGCCATCTCCTTACGGAGGAATACTACTCAGTGAGAAAAGGAATAAACCACAGATACACAGCATGCATGGGTCTCAGAAATCTTATTCTGGGAGAAAAGAGCTTCACTAAAAACTACATACTGTACAATTCCACTTATACGAAACTCTAGAACAGGAAAAAAACAGTAAAAAAAAATCAGAATAATGGTTGCCTCTGAGACGGAGCAGAGGGGACTTTCTGCAGTGGTGGTGACGCTCTGCGTCCTAAGAAGGGTTTGGCGTACACAGGTGTACGTGTGTTTGCCAAAACGCAAAAAATCGAGTGGAACACGTGAGACTTGTGCGTTTCGTTGTATGGAAATTTTACCTCAAAAGGAAAAGAATTGTAAATAGACGTTGAACTCTAAAGATATCTGTGCTGAAGTTTCAGGGGCAAAGTGTCCTGGTGTCTGCAGGCAACTTTGGAAGGCACCAGATAGATAAGGGGGTGGGCAGGGAGGGACAGGAGGAGAGACACGTGGTGACGCAAACGCAGGCAAATTTTAACTGTAGAAGCCAGATAGTGGGCAGATGGGTGTTAACATTTTTTACACTTTTCTGTATGTTTGGAAATGTTTATGATCAAGTGTTGGGGGAATCAAACATGAAGCCGTAGAGCCAAGGCTGGGGCTTGTCTCTGGGACTCAGGATGCCCGTCTGGGGAGGGCAGGGAGCGCTACCCACGTCTCGTTCTGGGCTCAGACGACAAACCCGAAGCCATGGCGCGGAGTGAAGAGGAGCCCTAGGCGACCAGACTTGGGTCTTTCTCAGCCGGGCTGACCCTGCGTCCTGGTTTGGACTTCGGTCTGCCCTGCCCCGGCCGCCCGATCTGGTGCAGCGCCCGTCTCTTCCCCCCATGCCCTATTTTAATTCCACGTGGCAGTTTTCTCGATCTGATATGTTTCTTCTATCTTCCTTAATTTGATTTATTTTCTGTCTCCTCCCACTGGAATGTGGACTCCAGGAGAAGAGGGACTTGTTCCCGGCTATGTCCCTTGCACCCAAAACAGTCCCTGGCACGTCGCAGAGACGCAATACGTCTTTGTTGAGCGAAGGAATAAATTAGCAGGGCCTGTGAGAGCTCTAGTGTGACCCCTCAAGCGCAGAATTCTGCCACCCAGTGTTTGCCCATTGCTAACACCATCCCCATGGGTCAGCAGGAAGAGAACTTAGACACCAGGCATTCTCATCCCATTTAACAGATGGGGAAACTGAGGCCCGAGAGAGAATGCAAATTTCCCAGCATCCACTGCCAGCTAGTGGCTGAGCGGAGGCGGGGCCGGTCTCCTGGCTCCCATCTTGGTATTCTTCCTCTGCATTGGCTGCCGAGGCCCGGGGTAAAGTGCTCACCCCCAGGAGCGGCCGGCAGATGGACAGACAGGCTTCGCTGGGCTGGGCCGCCCTCGATGCTGCGTGTTAATTACAACAGGCAGGATGTGCCAGCCTAGCAATGTTCGCGGGTGCGCCCGCCCCTTGTTTAGCAGGTGGGCAGGCTGGCACAGGCCGCGGATCTGCCGCGGGGCTGCCGGTGGCCGATCGTGCTGACACAGGCCCAATTGTCTGCAGCGGCTGCCGAGCGGGGTGGGCCGGGCAGATTGGCACGGCAAGGTCCTTCCCCAGGACTGGCAGCCCCTCCTGTCTGATCGGTCAGCCAGAGGCACAGGCTGGGCATCTGTCCCCGTGATGAGCCTTTGCTGGGCACAACCTGTGCACACAGGTGTGCTCGGTGACCGGCAGCCCGGAGGGTGGCATGGGACTGATGCTGGGGGACACTGCGGGGGGTGTCACAGACGGGGATTTGGGCCACAGCCTAGCACACAGATACGCAGACACTGGGACCAGACAGGACTTAGCCGTGCCCCAGCCCAACACCTGTCCAGCTGGCTTGTGGGATCCAAAAGTCAAGTTTGCAGCCCTGAGAGCCGGGCTGGGAAGTCTCCTCCCTCTGACTCGAAGGCTGCTTCTCACATCTGGACCAGACTTGTCCCTAGACCTGCTGTGCACGCTGCAGCCAGGGGGTTTCTGATACCAACGGAACCTGTCATCCCCCTGCTTGACGCTTTCAATGGCTCCCTATTTCCTGCCAATAAAATAACAGCAGTAATATCTGCCCCGCTGAGCACTTCAGAGCTAATAATAACCGCACTCGATTACGGAGCGTTTACTGTGTGCCAGGCCCTTCCGAAGCACTTTACATGGGAGACTCGATCCATCCGCCACCCCAGGAGGTGATGCTACCATCACCCCATTTTATAGACCATGAAACTGAGACAGGGAGATACAAGATCTTGAGCTGTACTTGAACCTGGGTGTCCAATTCCAGAGCCTATTCACTACCAAACCCAGGCCCCCATGCCAGGCTCTCCACACAGCACCCCCAGAACCCATCCCGGACCCCTGCACTCTCTGCCCAAGCCTCACCTTCTCCTCACTGCCTCGGGGGCCCTGCCCTCACTCTATCTGCCCCCCACACCCTGCTCCATCCTCCAAGGCAGGGCCCGGGGTGCCCTCTTGGTGGGGCTGCCCTGGACACCCCCAGCCCCATTTCCTCACCACATCAGAGCCTGCCGCAGGGCAAACACCTGCTGCAGCTGTTTCTGTGACCGCTAGTCCCTCCACCTCGCTTGTTCTGTAAACTCCAACGCACCCCTCTCTCCACGGGCCTGCTGGCCCCAGGGGGTGCTGTATGAATGAACAAATGAATGACTGAACAAATGAGTGAATGAATGAGAAGCTGAGGTCAGTCGGGTTAGGGAACGCAGGCCGCGGGTGGGTATTGAACAGTGGCCTTCGTGGAGACACAGAAGGTAGAACAAGTCCCTGTTCTGTCCCCCACCTGCACCCCTTCCGGAGCACGGCAGGAGAGGGCTTTAGTTAAACTGGGAAGGAGCCCCTCTGCTTTGGGGTGCACTCTGTGAGCCTGGACCCCGCCTCCAACACTGGGGTTCCTAGAGCTCCCTCGTCGGGCGGCAGGGGGAGAGGCAGGAGGAGCTGGACGTGAAAATCCCAGGTGTGCGCAGCTGTGCAGCACTCCATGTGCTTTGGCGCCAAGGGCCCGGATCGCGGATCTGCCACCTCCTCCCTCTGCGACCCTGGGCCAGCGCGCCCCTCTCTGGGCCTTGGCTTTGCCGTCTGTAAAACGAGGGCTTCCTGCTCTGCCGGGCCAGGCCTCCCGGGCACTAGTGGTCCGGCAGTTCATGGCCACCTGGTGAGGGGTGGCCCTGCAGGTTTAGGGCAGCGTCTCCCAGTGGTGGTTCCTGACTCCTGCACCCAGCTGACCCGACGAGGCTCGTTAAAAATGCAGAATCCGGACTCCACCAGGACTCGCTGGATTTGGACCTCTGGGTTGGGCTTCCAGGGAAATTGACGTTTTCAAACCCCACTCCCGCTCTGGCCTGGGGATCCCGCCGTGCACGGAAGTCTGTGCCCAGCATCTCTCGGGTCCTTCCTGGCTCCCCGCTTCTTGCCTGCTGACTCTTGCAGCCTGGAGGGAGCCCCAGAGCATCCACACACGTGTCTAGGAGAGTTTGGGGGGCTCAGAGGTTGGGTCGTGACTGTGGCCTTTGGTTTGACTGGTGGGAACCTGCCTGGGTGTGGGAGATGGCTGGGGGGTGGGGTTGGTGCGATGCCTCCCACCCCGGTAGACGCAGCATGGCATCTGTCAGGAACTCACTCCCCCACACACACACACGCTGGCCCAGAGCAGGGAGCAGGGTGTGTAAACCGCGTTTACAGCGGAGGGTGCGGGCATCGTGCGTGCACAGCAGCATGACTCTGCAAACCGACGCGCACCCCTGAAGACGCCTGCACGGCCCCTCTCTTTTGCTCCCCATAAAACTTCCCGGTCTCCCCCGTGCAAACGTCTGGAACTGCACGCGAACGTCCTCATGGTTGCGTTGCTTTACACACACGCGTGCCACCTCGTACGCAGCTCGGAAGCACCTCTGTGTGTACACTTGTCCCCGCAGACGCACACGTGCACTCCCGCACGCCCCAGGGCCACAGGCTCCCTCGGTCACAGCGGCGCACCCACAGGTGCTGGCGCCGCAGCTCAGCCAGTGGCGCGCACCTCCTCACGCTCGCAGGGGCACCTGCCCACATGTGGGGTGCGGGGCCCACAAAGAAGCCAGGCCGCTCTCCTGCCTGCCATCCTCCACCCCCACCCCGGGCCCCATCGTGAGCTGCCGTCTGCCATCACACGGTAACCAGATGAGACAAGGCAATTTATGACGCCAGCTGTCTCTGTCAAAACCGGATCTCCCCCACACGCCAGGGGCACCAATTACCTCGAGCCCGGCCCTGCCAGAAACCCAGACTCACAGGGCAGACAGAGCAGGGGTGGAATCCGGCCGCCCAGAGAGGTGGGTGGCATCTCACGTGAGGATTTTCCCTCCCTTCCTGTCCTTGGGAACCCGGCATCCTCTTCCCCCAGCCCCACGGGGACGGCAGAGCCTGCCCCCCACTCCCTGTGGCTGCTCCTCTGGCCCAGCTCCCAGGCCTCAGAGCTGCGAGAGCAGTTTCAGGTGGAGAACAGGTGGGCAGGGAGGTTCAGGGGAAGAGTGGTCCAGGGTCGTCATGGCAACGAGAGAGCCAGGAACCCTGTGCCCCTCCCCCACACGGCGGGCCGTCAGGTGGCCGTGCATTGTCCCCTGCTTCCTCTCTGAGCAGCCTTGCCTTGGTTTCCCTCTGCCTACAATCCTCACTCCCTTTTCTTCCCTCTACCCAAAATGCAGCTCTACTGCCTGAGCCGCCTCCTGTCTCCACTTTGGAATCAGACCCAGGTTCAAATCTCTCCGCTTCAGCACTTCCCAGCTGGGCAGCCCGGGCAAGTGGCATCCCTTCTCTGGCCACGGTTTTTGCATTTTTTAAAAAAAGATGTTCATTCCTATAAAAAATATTGAGTGAGAGTCCTCTGTGTCCTGGACTCTGTTGTAGAGTGGAGGACACAACGTCGACCAGGACGAAGTCCCATCCCTCCTGGGCCCCGGGCTCTGCTGGGAGAATCGGAAAGCACAGGTTTAAGAAAATTAGAAGGGATGAGTAAGTCTCTCCACCGTCCTGGTCTGCTGTGTCCACAGCTGTGCTCCCAGCACCGAGCGCGGCTGGTGGAAGGAGCTCGGCGGGTAAAGGCACTCCAATGCACAGGCGGCGCGAGCTCGAGCCCTGGGGTCGACTTGATCTTTGCAAACTCTTTAGGAGCCCTTCTTGATCTGGTGCCATCTTCATGCCCAGCCTTGGAGGGAGCTTTCTCGGTGTAATTTCTGAGTGGCTGGGGTGGGGACAGGTCTGCTAACTGGCCTGGGAGTCCGTTCTTTCATTCACCGGCTCCTTTATTCATTCCACAGACGTACATTAAAAACGTACCATGTGCCAGTCCCCATGCTAGGCTCTTGGGTTGCGTGAATGGGCAAGGGACCCTCAAGTGACAGGTGCATGGCAGAAGTTTCTAGATTTACTCTTCGGCCCCTTCCACAGTCTAGACACCAGGCGGTAAATTCACACTAATAGTCACGTCCACTCCCCTTCGCATCTTGCAAGATGCTTTCGCGTACATACGTTCCTTTTAGCAGTTCTAACAACTCTGGGGCAAAAGTTCAATCAACATCCCCCATTGTACAGATGAGGACACTGAGGCCCAGAGGCAATCGGTGACTTGCGTCATAACCCACAGTAGAACCGGGCCTCCTCCTAGCCCACATTCGTCACTCGCGTTATCTAATTTGTCAATGGCTTTCCCCCAGCTGCTCTGTGACATGGGCGTCGCTCTTGCCTGTTCACAGCCGGGGGGCGTGACTTGCCCGAGCTGGGATTCGAACCTGGGCTGGGCTGACCTGACGCAAGATCCCAGGTGCCATCCACTGCTCCATATCTAATCGGTTCATTAAAACCCTCGTTGCAAACATTCCCTCTTGCTGCCCGGACACAGAGACCTCAGCTGCTCCGTTTCCGGGAGAGCAAATTCCTTCCCGGCTGGAGAGGAGCTGGGATAATGCAGGCAGGCAATTTAAACAGCTCCGGCAAAACACACCAGCAGTTTTCACTCTCCGCCACTATTACACTTTCCGGCCGCGGCGGGATTGGCCGTAAGTGGGATATCAAGTTTATTACAGCTATTTCCAACCTGTAATTGGTTTTGTGGAACACAGAGAGGAGGTTGGGGGGTGGGGGAAGGTGACTTTTCCCTTTCTTTTTTTTTTTTTTCCCTTTTTCGGATGACGGCACCGGGGACATTGGTGAGGCGGCTGAAGTTGCAGACTTATTTGTTTTTCAAATTAAAAAGCCCGGCCAGCGGCAGGCTCTTATACCGCTGGCTGGACTAAGTTCACTGGCCACGCTTTGGTGGCTTCACTTGAAAAGCAGCCTGGCCTGACTGCAGCCAGATTTGCCGGGGGGGCGGGTAGGTGGGGACAGCTGAGGCCTGAGATGGGGTCCAGCAGACTCAGGGGCATGAGAAGTCTCTCGGACTGGCTGTTCTAGAATCAGAATATTGTGGGCGTTCAGGATAGAAAGAGTCCTCAGAGGTCACCATGCCCCCGATTTCCTCGTGGAACATTTAGGGGAACTGAGGTCCGGAAAGAAGAGCAGTGCAGAGACAGCCTTTGGGACTCAGAACCAGCTTTCCACCGCTTGGAAACATCCACGCAGTGTTGCTGGTCATTTGGGGAACTGGCTGAGATGCTGTCGGGATGAAGAAGAAAAACCATCCATTCTTAAGAACCCGTCACGGCCCGCTGCCGCCCCCAAAGTCGGCCCACCCTCACCAGCCTCCCTGCTTTGGACCTAAGTAAAAATAAATAATGGCTACTATGCGTTGAACGCTTTCTGTCACGATTACGTGGGTTGATGTTTGCAAGCCATGCCTGGCACCCAGCAAGCACGCGATGAGCGCTAGTGACTGTCACATCCATCACTGTCATCGTTACCACGTGCCAACCAATCCCCTGGGTTCTCTGGGCGTGCACACGTACACCCCGAATTCTCGCACAAGTGCCGTAGTTACAGGTAGGTGTGATCTTTCCCATTTTGCAGATGAGGAAGCTGAGGCACAGAGACCTCTCCAGGGTCACACAGCAGCACAGTGAGCGGCAGGACTGGGGTCTGAACCGGGGGCCTCTGCACGTTTCCCTCCTTTCGACTCATCCGTGCCGAGGGGTCGGGGCCGCTGTTCACCACCGCGCGACCTTGGGCAGCTCACCTGCCTCTTTCTTGGCCGCGCCTCCTTCATCTGCAAAATGGGGGTGATGACACGTGTCTCCCAGGATGGTCCATTTATCCCGCGGCCGTCCGTGTGCCTGGCGCAGTGCTGGGCACTGGGGCACACAGGCCCTGGAGCTCGCGGTCCTGGGGATGCAGAGACATCAGGGAGGTGGGGACCGCGCGTTGTCAGGCCCGCGTAGCGCTGGTTAGGACTCGGGCTCCTACATGATCAGGTGCAGCCCGTGCCATCCGAGCTAGGTGTGCCCGTTGCACGGTGAGGGTGTTTTCTAGCACGGAACGGCGTCACTGCCGTGAGCCCTAAGACGGAGCGACTCTGCTGGTTCCTTTGGAGCCTCAGCCCAGGGGCTGTCCCACCAGGCAGAGCAGGGTCAGCGAGCGGTCCCGGGGCCAGTCTGCACTGCGCACCGACAGGTGTTTTCCCCGTTCTTCATGGCAGTCCCAGTGCCTGGCACGCGGTAAGGACTCAACTCATTCATTCATTCATTTATTCATTCAACAGATGTGTACCGAATGAGTCCTGTGTGCCGAACTCCAGGGCAGGACAGTGGACAGGACAGATAAGGACCTGCCCTCGTAGAGCTTAGTTCTAGGAGTAGCTTACATTCAAGAGCCTGTGTATGTGTTCAGTAAAAATCTGTTGGACATGAATGAATGAAGTCATTCATTGCAGAAGCGCCTCTCCCTCTGGCAGAGGGAAAACCCACACGTCCTCTGGGTGCGGCTTCCAAGACAGAACCTTGTCTGCCCCGTCAGCTTTGCGGTTATCTGTCTGCCCTGGCCTGGCAGGCCCTGCCCACCGTGGCACCCTGGGAGCCTCTCCGAGCCCCTGAAGCAGGAATGGAGTTGACTCTGGGCATCAGGCCCAAGAGAAGCTAAAATGTGAGAAAATGTCCTAATAGCCCAGATGAGCACAGAGAGACAGAACCTCACAGAGTTAGGCACAGACTCACTCTGTCTTGCTTCGTTGGCTCTCTACCAAGCATCATCTAACTGTCGCTTACATGCCTCTGGTGACAGGGAGCTCACTACCCACCGTAGACATACGGTTCCATCCCTGAGCGCCTTTGACGGTGACCGAGTGCTTGCTCAGAGCATCCCTGTCACAGCAGCTACTGGCAAGTTCCCAGGCCCTGCTTGCCCTTCTCCTCCCTACAGACACCATCCAGGCTTCTGGCACCTCCCACCCGCCTCCCTCTCTGGGTGTGGACCCCCCTCTTTCACGTATCGATTTTCTGCCTGCCTTGGCTTTTTAGCAAGAAACAGCGTCTGCTTTCTAGCTCAGGCCTGGGGGGTGTGGAGGGATCCAGGAAAAGACATAGCCCAGAAAGGAGTTAGTGCTTTGGAGTGCTCGCCACACACAGGTCCTCTGAGCAAGCCCCATCGCGTTTGCTCCTCACAAGGAGGCGCACTGCACTGTCCCCATTTCACAGATGGGGAAACTGAGGCCAGGAGAGGGGAAATGAGTTCTTCAAGAGTACAAAGGTAGTAACAGAAATGAAAACTGCAACTAGAGGTGGAGGAAATCAGTCTTGCTTCATGCACAAAAGCCTCCCAGAGGCAGGAAGAGCCAGGTAGGACTAAGCACTCCCTGAAAAGAGCCCACCTCCTCCAGAAAGCCTTCCAGGATCACCCCTCCATCCAAAGGAATTCTTGGCTCCTACACAAGCGTCAGAGCCTCATTGGATAACACTCGGGGAACGCCTGTTGCTGTGGCCATCGTCTTAACTGACTCTGGTCTCTCAGCTAATGGTGGGCTGTGTGCCTCTCCTGCCAGACGTGGACAGGCTGCGACTATGCCTGAAATTTCTTTGTCTCCCACGGGGCCTGGAATGGTGCCTGCATGCCTCAGGCCCGGGGAGATGTTTCTAGAACTAAAGGGAGGGTGTCTTGGGCACAGCCACCGCACCTTCTACGCACAGCTCGCGATCGCCCCCCACTCCCACCCAGCCTCTGTCTCGAGTCCTCTAACCATGGGAGCCACGGAGCGACTGACCTGCAGGTAGCGGCTCGCCCTGGCCTGCGACCCCGGCCTGCCGGGGCATCCCTGCTCCCCTGCTTCCCCGAGGCCGGGGGAGGTCGGGTACAGCCACGGGGACCTGGGCCGGGGGCCTGTCCTCCCCAGCCCTGCCCTGGGGCTGAGATAAGCACGTCTCGCGCTGCCCGAGGCGGGTCTATCAGAAGCAGCTATTTACTCCCCAGGCCGACAGCGGGCCCCTGACACGGCCGGAGAGACGGACGAAAAGGAGAGCCAGGCTCGTCCTTGAAACCCCGTCTCCCGGCCGAAACCGCGATTTATGCCGTGGCTAATTCCTCAGCGCCTCATCTGGGTGTGCGGGTGCGCGTGTGAGCGTGTGGGCTGCGGGTGTATTTTCCTAGTAGTAAAACCCTCAGTCTCGGCGAATAAATTTGAGGAGACAGTTTTACTGACAGATTTTTTCTCTTTTGTGTAATAAAAAAAATGGAGTGAAATTTGAGATTGGGATGCTAAGGGCTGCCGCGTTTTAGGAGGAGATAAAAAAAGCAGCACCTGAAGGGAGGCGAGGCCCGGAGACAGGCCGTGCTTGAAGGAGCGAGCGGGTGGGACGCCTTCCGCTCTCGCGACTTCGGGAGAAAACTGCTCGGAGGTCCCGAGCGGCCTGGCTCCTGGGGCAGAAGGGGACGCTGGGGGCGTTGGGTCCGGCCTGGTGGGATGTGATGGGGCAGGAACCTGGACCGGGAGCCAAGAACCCGGGTGGGGCCTCCGCCCAGTTGCTCTGCCTCTCCCAGCCTCAGTTTCTTCATCTACAAAATGGGAGAATTAGCATCTATTCTGCTTTCTTCCCGGGGACATTCTAGGGCCGCGATGGGACGGGCCTAAGGCAGGGTTTCTCAGTGTGGGCAGCGTCGGCATTTGGGGCCAGGTGACTCTCAGGGGCCGGGCTGTCCTGGGCATTGCAGGATGTCCCCAAGTGCCAGGACAAAGCCACTCCCCCGCCCCCAGCCGCGAATGTCTCCTGGTGGGGAGGGTGGGCAATATCGTCCCTCCAGTTGCAGGCCCTGGTTTGAAGGTACTCTGGTGGCCCCACCAGGCCAAATGAACGAGGAGGGGCGGGGGGTGTGCGGGGGGGCCCCTGCAGAGTCACGGGCTCCACCCCAGCTGGGCCGTTGAGAGGTCGGGGGATGGAAGCTCTGATCCCAAGAGTGGCCGAGCCACCCACGGCCCCTTCTCCACCATGGACCCTGTGCCAAGCCGGGCACAGTCAGCTGGGGGCGTTCTGCCAGGCTGTGACATCAGACTCAGAATCACGCCGGGGGTGTCTGGGGGAGGGGTCTTTCTTGGGGCGGTGCCCGCGCGGTCCCGCTGGGAGAGAGGAGGCAGCGCGTCCACATCCTCCCAGCTCCCCGCCGTCCCGTTGCGGGAGCTGGGCCCCGAGCAGCAGAGGGGGCCGGGGAAAGGGGTGCTTCCCTGCCTGCCCACTGCACAGACGCGCATGGCCAGGAAGCACCAAGGCCTCAGGGGGAAACGAGGGGTGGCATGGGCGTTGATAAGCCCCTGGGAGAGACGGGAGGGTGTGGGCTTAGCCAGAGGTAAGGAGAAACGGTGCAATGGGAAGTCCCACTGCTGATCGCCCTCAGGGTCCTGGAGCTTGAGAGTACATTACCAGCATTCTAACCATCCCTGGCACGGATAGAGGCCACCTTATTCTTCACGGCGCTTGCAGTCTATGGAGGGTGACCAATACAGACATAGCCTGTGCCTGGCACACAGCTGGCACTCAGTGGTTGCTGGCCGGATTGCATGGCGTCTGCGGCCCCTAGATCAGTAGCTGCATCCCTTAGGCTAGACGGGTGTGGTCCCAGTCAGCTTGGGTGCAGAGGTGCCCAGAGGAGCGCGGCTGTGCCCCGGGCCAGGCCTCCCAGGCAGGCGATGGACCTGTGCTCCAGTGCCCGCCTTCGCCTGGAGAAGCCGCATCCCCCCGCCCAGCCTGTCCGAGACACGGTCCGGCCGCTCGCCCAGCCCCCTCGCCCCCGCTTCCGCCGGGCAGAGCTGCGGGGAGTTAATTCCGCTGCTCCAGGCCCAGGCCTGAGGCCTCCCGGTTCAGGCTGTTAGCGCGGAGCCCAGCTGAGCGGGAGAGGCTGCGAGCTCCGGGTCTATAATAGAGTTGCTGAGACAAGCGGAAAACTGCAGCCGAGTAAACAGATAAATAATTGAAACGGTGACAACACGTACCTTGCTGCTCTGTGGAGTAACACTTTCATTAGCCGGAGGCAGCGCGGACAAGGGCACGCGGGAGGCTGGGAGCCAGGACACTTGGGTCCCATCAGTTGTGAACAGCAGGACACCTGAGCGGCCTTTGTCTTGTAGCCGGGGCGTATTATCACCTCCCTTCTCCGGCCTCCGTGTTCCAGGGTGAACTGGGGACTTCGGGCGTCCTCCCGGCCCATCCTGAGGGCAGCCAGAGGAGGGCCAGGGTCCGCAGGGTCCCTCTCGCCACCCCCATGTCAGCGGTGGGGCTCCCCGGCCTTCCAGAGGGGCAGGATCAGCTGGAATTGCCCTCGCCCTAAGTAGAACCTGCATGTGCCTCCAGGGAAGCGGAGCTCCTCGGGCCTGGCCGCCCTCCGCGATCTGCCCGTGGTTCTCTGCCCAGCCCAGCGTCTGCTCGTTCTGCCTCCTCTCTGCTCAGGCGCTCTGAATGCAGGGAACTTTCCCCGAGCACACAGGGCTCCTTTCTGCCTCGGCTGGGGCCTTTGCTCCTGCCGTCCCTCCTTCCACCTGGCAAGCGCTCCCACCTTCTGCCAGGCTGGCCCCTACTCTTCTTTCAGAGGGCAACTTAAACATCACTTCTTCCAGGAAGCCCTCTGTGACTACCCTATCCCCAGGATGGGAGCTCTCCTTCCTCTGGGCTCCCTGTCGTCCTCCCTGGGCTCCTCAGAGGATTTAGTAATATCTGAAATCACTGAAATCTGGCTTGTTTGCCTCTGCATGAGATCTTCGCCCCCGACTGTCCCCCGGCCCCCCATTCCCCTGTCCTCTTTCTCGCTAGTCTGCTCCCCGTCCCTTCTCTCCTTGGGCCAAGGAAGGCTTCGGGATCAGGCCGTGACCCCGTGACCAACAGTCACACTCTCCAGCCCTATCTGCAGCTCCCGGAGCCTTTCTGGTCACTTCGGCAAGACGGCCCAGGCGCAGGAGCGGGTTCGCCTGGCGCCTGGAAAGGGCCGGAGAGAAGAGCCCGCTCTGCCCCTTACTGGCTGCGGGACCTCAGGAAGTGGCTTCCCTCCAGAGCCTCAGTTTGCCCATCAGGAAAGTGGGCGTGATGCCCTCCACCACGGGAGGGCGCCAGTGATGACCGAGAGCTTCTCCGGGACAGTGGGGAAGAGGGTGGCCAGGGCTGGCTGAACGCTCACCTGTGGCTGTCTCTGTGCTCTGCGGCAGGTGACGGATGGTGGCACCATCAAGCAGAAGATCTTTACCTTCGACGCCATGTTCTCCACCAACTACTCACACATGGAGAACTACCGCAAGCGGGAGGACCTGGTGTACCAGTCCACTGTGAGGTGAGGCCGGGCCGGGCCGGGGAGCGGGGGAGGAGGACGCGGGGGAGGGGCTGGGAGGGGCGCGTCTCCAGCCCTTCACGTCAATCCCTCAGTGCTCTTGGGCTTGGAAGGCAGAGCTGGGGGCTCTGCTTGCAGAAGCCAGACCCACCCCCTGGAGGAACATGAGGCAGGAAGGGGTCAGGCCACAGCTCCCTGTCTAGCCTCCTCAGCCAACTCCTCCAACAGTCCTGCAGGGGGCGCTCTCCAAACCCCATTCCAAGTGAGGACACTGAGGCCCAGAGAGGGTAAGCCATGTGCCTAAAGTCACACAGCCTGGAATGACAGAGCTGGGAGGCGAAGCAGGTCCGCCTGGCTCTGAAGCCCACGCCACACATTCTCCTGCTCCCTGTGGGCTCCAAGGCCATAAGGGCCCCAAACTTGGGAAGGAAAATGACCCCAAACCCCTGGACTCCTGGGTCAGAAGCAGCAGGATGAGGAGGGAAGAGACCTCGAGCTCGGAGATGCTTGATATTCCTGCCCTACCCCTGTTTTCCAGAGTCAAACTAATCAGATCCCACTCCAGGGCTTACCGTTTTCTAGGTGTGTGGGTGCCCATGGCTCCGCCCCGTCACACACAGCCCCAGAAGACCCCAATCCTATTTCAATTCTCTGATCCTTACACAGGCTGTCCCCTCTTCTCAAAGGGCCTTTCTCTCTTTGGTCACCTGGTAAACTCCTCATCAGCCTTCAGAACCCCACTCAAGCAGGTCCACCCATGGGGCCCTCACCCCAGCAGAACTGATCCCCCAAAGCTGGACGGCCGTGACTCCCCCGGTACCCACCCCTCCTCAAGAGGGGCTCTCACTGCATCCGTGAGGAGCAGCTTCCCGGCGCTGGAAGCGCACGGTTCTGTGCACACGCTTTCACACCACACGGCCAGAAAGTGGCGGTCCACGCCAAAGCTGCAGGAGGACCCTGCAGCGCTGGGCACGCTGAGAGGTGCCCGTGAAGCGTGAGCTGAGGCACCGTCATTCGTGGGCTGTGACATCCCAGTCAGCGCCTGGCGCCTCGCTGTCTTCACACCGAGCCCCGACAACAACCCCAACATGGGTGGTTTCTCTCTCTGCGACTGCGAGCTTTGGGAGGACAAGGCAGGTGCTCCCTCTTCGCTTCACATCCCGGCTGCCAGCCCAGGGCCCGGCACACAGTAGGTGCACAGTGAAATCTGCCAAATGAGCGCCCGACTCTCGGCACGCTCCTTGGCCCCTTGGGCCTCAGTTTCCTCACAGTAAAACTGGAAAATGGGACAGTAAGATTGCAAAGGGTGCGTCCCGCCCTGCGCGGGGAGTCTGGCCCTCCCCGCCTGCTTTTGTGAGCATGGGAAGGTGGGAGTGCTCCCGGGAGGAGCTTGCTGGTCCTCTCTCCAGCCGAGCCGGGTCCGTGCTGAGAAAGCGGATGCGGCCGTGTGTGAAGAGGGGAGTGAATGACCTCACAAACGCCCCCGTCCGTCTGGTCACACTTTCTCCCGGACCCGCTTCCAGAAAGGAATCGAAGTGCCTTAAAATACTAAAGCACACCTAAGACAAGCCAGTTACCATCGAGATGAAAAAGGGGGTAAAAACTCATTTTGGAGAAGAAAATAGCTATTCTGGAAGCCACGGATGGTTTTGCAGCAAGGGAGCTCCCAGATCATCTCCAACATTTCCGGAAACCCAGTGCTGCCCAGCCACCGCCGCCTGGTCTCCGTGGTCTCTGAGAAGCCTCTCCTACCGCTCACCCCCCACTGTACCCCCCCAAGCCACCCGCTGCCACAGGCGTGCTCTCTAGGCCGACTCCTTGAACCCCACTCTCTCCCGATCCCTGGTGCCAGACAACCTGGGTTTAAGTCCCGCTCCGCCGCTGCCCACCGAGCGATCTTGGACGAGAGGCTTAACCTCTCTCTCTGCTTCGGTTTCCTCACCTGTAGAGCAGGCTGGACAGGCTTGGCTTTGTGCAATTGCTGCGGAATTTAAGTGCAATCTACGTCCAGTGGCCTGAGTTCAAATCCTGCCTGCGCCACCTCCTCGCGTTAGCGAAATCTTGGGCTGGTACATTCCCAAGCGGGAATGACAACAATAAGAAGCTCACTGCAGCGTCAGGACCCGAGGGGCGAATTCCTGCAAAGTGCTGGCGCAGGGCTGCTGAGCGGTGCGTGTTTGCGGTTATTACCGGGAGCGACCCCTCCTTCCCCCACCACAAAACACGAAACCAGAGAAACTCACCTTTCAACAAATCTCATAAAGCCTTTTTTTATATCCTTTCTCTTTTGATCCTCACAAACAGCCCCACGAATGCAGGCAGGTATTATTATTATTATATATTTTCTCTAGCCCTGGTTTTATTCCAAAAGGGGTCAGAGTTCAGCAAGGCCAAGGGACTTGCCCAAGGTCCCCGTCTGGAATGACATGAACGTGGTCAAGCCCCAAACCATCTCTTTCTACCCCTCTCCCGTGCTGCCTTCCCTATTTTGCTGTTGAGGAAGCCAAAGCCCAGAGAAGGCATGAGACTTGTCCAAGGTCACAGAGCGCCACTGACTGAAGCCGGAGTCTCAGGACTCGTGGCCAGTGCTCTTTGCTCCCAGCCTTCTCCCTGAGGCTTGGTCACCCAGCCCAGGGCGCCTGGCTGTCCTATTTGCTGAACACCCAGGGAGAGGGAAGGAAGGAGCAGACCTCCTGGAATCTAATGGGATGGGGAGAGTACCACCCACCAACCAGCGAGCTGGGAGGCTGCAGAGCCCCGTTAGGGCTGGCAGCGGGCTGGGACTCCGCATTTACATATAAATGAAGATATTTACAAATTAATGCATCTCAGCCAGAGAGTCCCAGCTCCACAGCAGTCTGAGCCACTTCCTCTTCAGCTGGGGAAAGTGGGGAGGGAATGAGGCTAAGAAGATTACCAAGAATTGGCAGAGAGCGATTTCCCGGGTAGCCTAGTGGAGCCCCAGGGACTCCGGGAGCTTTTCCTCCGGCTGGTGGGGTCCGGGAGGGCAGAGTTCGGGTGGGGCATCAGGGCTTTTCCCCACCCCCCTGGAGTGCAGCTGTGGTACCCCCGTTGCGTGACCTTGGGCAGGTCACTGCCCCTCTGAGCATTTTGGAGGCCCAGCTACCAAAAGCCTTTCTAGTTCTGAGCCTCAGAACCCAGAACTCCCAGGCTGGAGTTGGCAAGAATTTATTCCTTTTAAGGGTATTTAATTGAGCACCTACTAGGAGCCTGGCATGGTGCGAGCTGTTCAGGGATACAGTGGGAAGAAGAAAGGCACTGCTTTGTGATCTAGTGGGGGAGCCAGGCAGTGAGCAAGGAAAGAAGGACATAAAAACGTCATTGCACATTCCACAAAGATGCGAATCCCAATGGTGGTGTGTAACGAGGGGGCAAGTGCGGTGCCAGGGAAGATCGCGCTTGCGCAGGGACCTGGAGGGCAGGAAGGAGCCGTCCTGGTAGGGAGGAGGCAGACGTGGCCTGCGGTGTTGCGCCCGGCTCACATCCTCTACCCCGCACTCTCTGGGGCAGTGCCAGCACCCCTGACTCTTCCCCGGGACGATCTCGGGCCACGGAGCCCATGTGGCTTGCACACGGGGTGGCCGGGCAGTGCTGGGGGGCTCACGTCCCCTGGGAGCAGCTGGACCAATGGCTGACGGGAAATGGAGGAATCCCCGGTCCCCCTCCCCCGCCCAGTGGAACACCCCACATCCCCGGAGTTTCCCAGCGGGATGGCGGCTCAGCAGCCCCCAGAACACCTTGATAATGTACCCGCATTGGCTCCCCCTCCTTGCTGCTCATCCTGCCAGCTTCCTGGGGACACCCCCCCCATGTAAACCCTTCACTCCCAAATCTGTGTCTCAGGGTCTGCTTCTTGGGGGCCGCCAAAGGTGGGGCAGGGATGTGATCTAGGTGACGGTCCCCTGGACGTCCATCACACTCCACACCTGCCCCCTCTCCCCTGCCTTGGTCCGGTCACCTGTTCGCACCAGGCCAGGCACAGGTACGAGTGGCTGGGGCATCCCCCGCTGAGGGGCAGACTGCCCGCCTGGGTGAAGCTCATTCTTCCTCGTGTAGGGAGGAAAAACACCTTTTCCCCCTGCCCCTGTGGGTTCTCAGCTGGGGCCCCCGTAACTGGTTAGCCAGAGAAGAGCGTACAAATCCAGTCCATATACGTTTTACGTGAGCTGAAGCCTTCTAAGGAAATGAAGACCCAGAGAAGCGGTCAACGCGCAGCTTGTTACGCAGGCGTGATGAAGGGGGGTCGTGGAAGGGTGCGGTCGGACGACGGCGTGAGCCGGGGCAGTGGACGGGTGGACACTCGGCAAGGCTGCTCGCTCAGAGTCCTGTGGGGTCCCTGTCCCTCTGTCTTTGGAGATGGGGATGCCCCCTTCCTCCAGGTGTAGAGAGGGCACCTCTCACGTGAGGGTCTCGCGACCTGCTCCAGGGGAAGTTCAGAGAGTCCTTCCTGCACCTGCCGCTTCTCAAGTTCCTTCAGCTTAAAATATTCGCTATGCCAAGGCCACATATTTTGGGATAGCATGTTCTGAACCCTCTCACCTGCAGAATGTGGCCATCCCAGACCGCAGCTGTGGCCTCCTCGGAGGTCAGGGTGAACCACAGTGGCCTTCAACCCCCACTGCCTGCTCTCATGCTGTGCCTCCCCTTCCCAGAGCCCTTGCAGGCCCCTGGCCCATTCGATCTGCCCACGATGTTACAAGGAGCACAGACAGGTCTCCCTGGCCCTGAGTCACTGGTAAGGGAAATCTAGACTTGAGGGGCTGAGTGTGCTCCCACCCCCACCTGCTGCCGTCCCTCAAACACCTTGTGTACACCTTGTGTCCACCTCTCTTTGCTAGCAAGGCCCTGCTCGTCCTTGCAGATTCAGATCAAATGCTGCTTCCTCCAGGAAGCCAGCCCTGACTGCACAGACACACTGCCTGACACTGTGTCCTCAAAGTCTGCCCTCGCCCCCACCATCCCGACTGGACTGGAAGCCCCGTGAGGACAGGGATTGGGTCTGCCGTCTTTACCAGCATTCTCCCAGCCCCCAGCACAGCGCCTGGTGGATGATTTGTACGTATCTGTAGGGTGAACGGGTCGGGGATAGACGCTGTGGTATAGCGCTTTCAACGCAGCACTCTCCACTGCTGGGTGAACCAGGCACCTTAGGATGGAACCATCCGGACCCCGGGCCTTCCCTCAACACTGGCATCATTCATTCCTCAGAAAGGAATTGAGTCATTACTATATGTCAGGGACAGTGATGGGG
>CAUYSK010093712.1:0-16786 GCA_963575035.1 Avahi laniger
AATTAGCCGGGCATGGTGGCGCATGCCTGTAGTCCCAGCTACTCGGGAGGCTGAGGCAGGAGGATCGCTTGAGCCCAGGAGTTTGAGGTTGCTGTGAGCTAGGCTGATGCCACGGCACTCACTCTAGCCAGGGCAACAGAGTGAAACTCTGTCTCAAAAAAAAAAAAAAATCAATTGACTGTAATAGCCACATGCAGAAGAATGAAGCAGGACCATATATATTTCACCATATGCAAAAACTAATTCAATAGGGATTAAAGACTTAAATGTAAGGCACAAAATCATAAAAATTCTAGAAGAAAAAACATAGGTAAAATTCTTCTAGACGTAGGTCTGAGGCAAAGAATTTATGACTAAGATCCCAAAGGCAAATACAGTACCAACAAAAATAAATAAATGGGACTTGATTAAATTAAAAAGCTTCTGCACAGCAAAGGAAATAATCAATAAACAGGCAACCCAAAGAATGAGACAAAAAAATTGTAAGCTATACATCCAACAAAGGGTGCAATATCCAGAATCTACAAAAACCTGAAACAAAACAGCAAGAAAAAAACAAACGATCCCATCGAAAAGTAGGCAAAAGACATGAACACAATTTTTTCAAAAGAAAATAGACAAATGGTCAACAAACATATGAAAAAATGTTCAACATCACTAATCATCAGGGAAATGTAAATTAAAACCCCAATAAAATACCACCTTCCTCCTGTCAGAATAGCCATTATTAAAAAGTAAAAAAACCAACAGATGCTGGCATGGATACAGAGAAAAAGGAATGCTTATACATTATTAGTAGGATTGCAAACTAATACAACCACTATGGAAAACAGTATGGAAATTCCTCAAAGAGCTAAAAGTGGACCCACCATTTAATCTAGCAATCCCACTGCTGGGTATCTACCCAAAAGAAATAACTTCATCAAAAACACACCTGCAGCTGGGCGAGGTGGCTCACGCCTGTAATCCTAGCTCTCTGGGAGGCCGAGGCGGGTGGATTGTTTGAGTTCAGGAGTTCGAGACCAGCCTGAGCAAGAGCAAGACCCCGTCTCTACCAAAAATAGAAAGAAATTAATTGGACAACTAAAAATATATAGAAAAAAATTAGCCGGGCATGGTGGCACATGCCTGTAGTCCCAGCTACTTGGGAGGCTGAGGCAGTAGGATTGCTTGAGCCCAGGAGTCTGAGGTTGCTGTGAGCCAGGCTGACGCCACGGCACTCACTCTAGCCTAGGCAACAAAGTAAGACTCTGTCCCAAAAAAAAAAAAAAAAAACAAAAAAACAAAAAAAAACACCTGCACTTAAATGTTTATTGCAGCACAATGCACAATTGCAAAGATGTGAAACACACACACACACACACACACACACACACACACACTATGGAGTACTACTCAGCCATAAAAAGGAATGAAATGAGGTCATTTGCAGCAACTTGGATGGAACTGAAGACAATTATCCTAAGTAAAGTATCTCAGGAATGGAAAAACAAATACCACATGTTCTCACTAAATGACAGATATACACAAGCACAGAAGACAAAAAGGACATTGGAAACTAACAAAAGGGGAAGGGAAAAGGGATGAGGGAATAAAAACTTACCTACAGGGGTACAATGAACACTGTTCTGACAGCAAGCATACTGAAAGCCCTGACTTCAGCATTATACAGTCTATCCATACAACAAAAACAGTTGCACACCCTTAATATTTTGAAAATTATAAAAAATCAATTGACTATAAATGGGAGAGTTTATTTCTGGACACTCAATTCCACTGATCTGTATCTCTATCTTTATTCCAGTACCAGACTGTATTAATTACTGTAGCTCTGTAGAAAACTTTGAAATCAGTAAGTATAAGTCTTCCAGCTTTGTTCTTTTTCAAGTTTATTTTGGCTATTCTTTTTCAAATTTGTTTTAGCTATTCTAGGTTGCTTATGACTCAGTATGAATTTTAGGATGATCTTAACAATTTCCGCAAGAAACACCAGTTTGGATTCTGATAGGGATTGCGTTGAATCTATAGATCAATTTGGGAAATGCTGCCATCGATGCTAGGCAGAATAATGGCACTTCAAAGATGTCCACATCCTGATCCTTATAATTTGTAAAACACTGTCTTACAGACATGCAGATGTGATTAAGGATCCTAAGATAGGGAGGTATCCTGGATTACCTGGGCAGGCCCTAATGTAATCACAACTGTCCTTATAAAATGGAGGCAGTGGGAGATTTGATTACAGAAAAAGGCAATGTCAGAAGGGAGGCAGGAGGAGAAGTAATCTGATGCAGGGCCATGAACCAAGGAATGAAGAGGACCGCCTCTAGAAGCTGGAAAAGGCAAGGAATGTATTCAACTTTAGGGTCTCCAGAAGGCATCAGCCCTGCCAACATTTTGATTTTAGTCCCTTAAAATTCATTTCAGAATTGTAAAAGAATAAATTTGTGTTGTTTAAAGCCACCAAATTTGTGGTGATTTGTTACAGCAGCCATAGTAAACTAACACCTAATACAGCCTAAGTGTTTTTGCACTTAAGAGTTCAATATAAATGTAGCAAAAACTAATAAAAAGAAAAGAAATAGAAAAATCCATAATTATAGTTAAATATTTCTATATATTTTTATCAATAAATGATAGAAAATTAGTAAGGATATCTATAGAGAGAGATAATGTAAACATGGCAACATTTTTGCAGCTGGTAAATGCAGGTTATGGGTACAGGGTATTCATTTTACTATTCTTTCAACTTTTCTCAAGTTTGAAATCTTTTAAAATAAAAAGAGAAAAAAAGTCATTTAAGTTCAAAGAATATAATACATGAAAGATGGTCTATCTTTTATTTGGGGCATCAAACTCTTATCATCTTACTATCAAGCATTATTACTTACTAGAAAAATCTTATCATTGGCTACACTGATTTTTTTAAATGAAGATCAGCCTGCAAATATAGAGCCCAAAGAACCATTATTTTAGACAGGAATTTTTGTGGCGTTTTAAAAAACATTATAAAAATGTCATAAAAAAAGAAAGAACGATATTATGGGCCACTTATATCCACTACTAAGTTTCAATGACTACCATCATTTTGCTTTGTCTTACTTTGTCTATACCCCACCTCATTTGTTTGAGTGCTTCAGTATAAGCATTAAATCTTAAGTACAAAAAAAATCATCAAGGCCAGGCACTGGTGGCTCACACCTGTAATCCTAGCACTTTGGGAGGCTGAGGTGCGTGGATTGCTTGAGGCCAAGAGTTTGAGATTAGCCTGAGCAAGAGTGAGACCCTGTCTCTACTAAAAATAGAAAAATTAGCCAGGTGTGGGGGCACACGCCTGTAGTCCCAGCTACTTGGGAGGCTAGGGCAGGAGGATCGCTTGAATCCAGGAGTTTGAGGTTGCTGTGAGCTAGGCTGACGCCATGGCACTCTAGCCCGGGCAACGGAGTGAGACTCTGTCTCAAAAAAAAAAAAAAAGGAGTAACTGATATGCCAAAAAAAAAAAAAAAAAAGGGAAAGGGGAATCAACAAGATGGAACCACTTAATCCTCTGAGGATTTTAGGATACTTAAATAAGAATATGAACTGAGTACAGCCCAGAGGCAAACACAATGACACACTCAAAGGCAATAGTTTCAGTGTAAGCATCTCAGCTAACCAAAGATTACCATCAATAAAAGGCCAGTGCCTTGTAAGAAAAGCTGTCTCTCCGAGAAAATAAATTCTTTTCCAAAGTCATGTTCTATTTATAATACATATATATTCTACCCTACAAAAAAACTTTCTATTTTTTCTATTCAATACAGTACTGGAAGTCCTAGCCAGAACAATTAGGCAAGAAAAGAAATCAAAGGCATCCAAATTGGAAAGGAAGAAGTAAAATTATCTCCGTTCACAGATGATATGATCTTATATGTAAGAAACCCTACAGATTCCATGCACACACACACACACACACAAACTGTGAGAAAGAATAAATGAATTCAGCAAAGTTGTAGGATACAAAATCAACACATATCAGTTGCATTTGAGCAAACAATGAGCAATCCAAAAAGGATATTAAGAAAACAATCCCAATTACAATAGCATCAAAAAGAATGAGATACTTAGAAACAAACTTAACCAAAGAGGCAAAAGAATATAAAATGTGACTAAAAGAAATTAAAGATGACACAAACAGAAAGATATCCCACATTCATGAACTGGAAAAGTTAATATTGTCAAGATGTCAATACTACCCAAATTGATCTACAGATTTAATGCAATCCCTATCAAAATCTCAATGGCATTTTTTTTCAGAAATACAAAATGCCATCCTAAAATTTATATGGAATCTCAAGGGACCCCAAATAGCCAAAACAATCTTGAAAAGGAAGAATAAAATTGGAGATCTCATGCCTGCTGGCTTCAAAACATATTACAAACCTACAACAACCAAAACTGTGGGGTACTGGCATAAAGATAGACATATAGATCAATGAAAGAGATTAGACAGCCCAGAAATAAACCTTTGCATATGATTTTTATAAGGCCAAATGATTTCTGACAAGGGTGCACAGACAATTCATCAAGGAAAGTACAGTCTTTTCAACAAATGGTGGTGGGAAAACTGGATATCCACATGCAGAAGAATGAAATTGTACCCTTACCTTATACCATATGCAAAATTTAATTCAAAATGGATCAAAGACCTAAACATAAAAGCTAAAGCTATAAAACTCTTAGATGAAAACATAAGGGAAAAAAAACTTCATGGTGTTGAATCTGGCAATGATTTCTTGCATATGACACCAAAAGCATAGGCAACAAAAGATAAATTGGACTACACAGACTACATCGAAAATACAAACTTCAGGCCAGGCATGGTGGCTCACGCCTATAATCCTAGCACTCTGGGAGGCCGAGGCGGGCGGATCGTTTCAGCTCAGGAGTTCGAGACCAGCCTGAGCAAGAGCGAGACCCTGTCTCTACTAAAAATAGAAAGAAATGATCTGGACAACTAAAAATATATAGAAAAAACTAGCCGGGCATGGTGGCGCATGCCTGTAGTCCCAGCTACTCGGGAGGCTGAGGTAGGAGGATCGCTTGAGCCCAGGAGTTTGAGGTTGCTGTGAGCTAAGCTGACGCCACAGCACTCACTCTAGCCCGGGCAACAGAGTGAGACTCTGTCTCAAAAAAAAAAATATATATATATAAACTTCAGTACAAAAAACATAATCAACAAAGTGAAAAGGCAACCTACAGAATGGGAAAAAATATTTACAAGTCATATATTTGATAGAATATATAAAGAAACCCTACAATTAAGTAACAATAACAAAAAACCCCGATTTAAAAATGGGCAAAGAATATGAATAGACATTTCTCCAAACAAGACAGACAGATGGCCAACAAGCATATGAAAAGATGTTCACATCATTAATCATCAGGGAAATGCAAATTAAAACCACAATGAGGTATCGCTTCATACTTGTTCAGGATGGCCATTAGTTAAAAGAAAAAAAAAAAAGTGCTGACAAAGAAATAGAGAAATAGGAACGCTTGTGCATTGTTGCTGGAAATGTAAATAGGTGCAGCTATCATGTATAACAGTACAGAGTTTCCTCAAAAAAGTGAAATTATAATCACCATATGATACAGTAATCCCATGTCAAGGCATACACACAAAAGTAAGGAAAGCAGGATTTAGAAGGAATATTTGTACACCCATATTCACTGCAGCATTATTCACAATAGCCAAGAACTGGAAGTAATCCAAATGTCTACTGACAGATAAATGCATAAAGAAAATGGTATACACACACATGGAATAGTATTCAGCCTTAAAAATAAATGAAATTCTGTCGCATGCTGCAACGCAAATAAACCTTGAGGACATTATGCTAACTGAAATCGGTCACTCACCAATAGACAAATACTGTACTACTTACATGGGGTATCTACAGTAGTCAAACTGATAGAAGATAGAATGGTGGTTGCCAGGGGCTAGGGGGAGGAGAAAATGGGGAGTTGTTATTCAATGGGTATGGAATCTCTGTTTTACAAGATAAAAAGTTCTATGGATCTCTTGCAAAACAATGTAAATATAGTACTAAACTGTATATTTAAAACGGTTAAGATGATAGATTATATGTGTTTTTTGCTGCAATCAAAAAAGAAAAAGAGAAAATAAAGAGTGTTGATGAGGCTGGGTGCGGTGGCTCATGCCTGTAATCCTAGCACTCTGGGAGGTCACGACGGGTGGATCACTCAAGGTCAGGAGTTCGAGATCAGCCTGAGCAAAAGCGAGATCCCGTCTCTACTAAAAAATAGAAAGAAATGATCTGGACAACTAAAAATATAATATATATATATATATATAAAAAATTAGCCGGGAATGGTGGCGCATGCCTGTAGTCCCAGCTACTCGGGAGGCTGAGGCAGGAGGATCGCTTGAGCCCAGGAGTTTGAGGTTGCTGTGAGCTAGGCTGACACCACGGCACTCTAGCCCGGCCAACAGAGCAAGACTCCGTAAAAAAAAAAAAAAGAGTGTTGATGAGAATGTAGAAAAACTGAAACCCTTGTATATCACTGGTAGGAATGTAAAACTGTACGGCCCCCTATAGAAAACGGTATGGTAGTATCTCAAAAGATTAAACATAGAATTACTGTATGGTTTATCAAGTCTACTTCTATAAATACTAAAAGATTTTTAAGTAGGAATCTGAACAGATATTTGTAAACTCATATTCATAGCAGCATTATTCACAATAGCCATGAGGTGGAAGCAACTCAAATGTCCATTGATGAATGAAGAAAATATGGTTTATATACACAGTGGAATGACTATTCAGCCATAAAAAGAAGGAAATCCTGTCATTCACAGCAACACAGATGAGCCTGGAGGACATTATGCTAAGTGAAATAAGCCAAAGAAGATAAATACCACATGATTTCACTTATCTGTGGGAACTAAAAGAAGTTGGTCTCATGGTGACAAAGAGTAGAATGGTGGTTATCAAAGGTTGAGAAGGGTAGGGGGATGGAGAGGATGAAGAGCAGTTGGTTATTCACAGTATTCAAGACATTGAAGCAACTTAAGCTCATGGACAGATAATGGATAAAAAACAAAGTGAGACTCTGTCTCAAAAAAAAAAAAAAGTGATAATTCTTGCAAATAATATGATGTTTTTATAATGTAAATATCACCCTGAATTGTCTTTTCAAAAAAGTGAATATCTTATCATCTTGTTCTGTTAAATGAAAAAAAAAAAAGAGAGAGAAGTGAATATCCACTTACAGTAATACCTGAATAAAGTAAGAGAAGACATTCCACGACACTATTTATGGTCAAATGGCATGTACTAACCAAGAACTAAACCACAAGTCAAGAATTAAAGATTTAATCTCAAATTTTATAGGCTATGAAATCCTAGACAAGGAATTTTCTGGGCCTCAGTTTGTTCATTCATTAAGTTGGGATCTCCTTTCTGGATCAGTATGAGTTTCAAATGAGGTATATGTAAAGTCTCTTTGAAAAACATGAATGTTTTACTTCAATGTAAGGTACTGTAATCAGAAAGTTTATAACCAGAGGAAACAAAGGGATATACTTCCACATGCTCATTTCTTTCCCACTTTACTTTCACCAAGTCCCCTTTACTGACTCCACTCCAAAAAAGGTGAATATCCAGCCTTGGTACCTTCTGCTTGATATCGATCTATTATATTAGGATAATACAGCCTCTGGTATCACTTATTTTAAAACAATAAGCTGAAATCTGAGGTTTGGGCATCTTAAATAAAAGACTACAGTAACTTTTATTCTTGCTTATGTGATATTTTCTGCTAACGATATAAAATGCTGGTGCTTGGAAGATAATTGAATGTGTCTTTCCTATGTGACAGCTGCTCTTTCAGATACTTAAGTCCCACTATTGAAAGAGGAAGATTTTAATGTGTATTTTACATGCATATTTTATTTTTTATTTGCTATATGTCAATATATTATTTATATTTAGATATACATTTTAATATGCATATTAATAGGTATTTCTAAACTATAACAGAATTAGACATTCCTCATAGAAACTGAAATTCTTGCTTTTCTGTAACAGTGGTATATGAAGTATTTTTTTTCATTGTAGTAGCTGCAACTGCCTAAACCAATATCTACTTTTACCTTCTTCATAATTAACCAAACTCTAATTTTGTTCAAGGTAGTAAGATGCCCAGATAAATAAATCTCCTTTTGTAGCTAAATATGTCCATGGGACATAGTTCACATGCAAGAGGTGGCCAACTAAATATATGTGCCAGTCTGTCAAGAATTTCTGGGCTCTGGGACGCCAAGGCGGGTGGATAGTTTGAGCTCAGGAGTTCGAGACCAGCCTGAGCAAGAGCAAGACCCCGTATCTACTAAAAATATAAAGAAATTAATCAGACAACTAAAAAAATATATAGAAAAAATTAGCCAGGCATGGTGGCGCATGCCTGTAGTCCCAGCTACTTGGGAGGCTGAGGCAGGAGGATCACTTGAGCCCAGGAGTTTGAGGTTGCTGTGAGCTAGGCTGATGTCATGGCACTCTAGCCCGGGTAAAAAAAGAGTGAGCCTCTGTCTCAAAAAAAAAAAATTTGTGGGAAAGTTTTACTTTTTTCAGTAGTCAATACCTCTTCCTTCTTGCACTTCTATCTTTTTCCTACCTGGAAACTAGATTCAATGCTTGAAGGTACAGCAATCTTATTAAGGCCCTATCAATAAAAATAAAAATGGGGGAGTAGAAAAAGAGAAGAAACTTAGTTTCTTAACATCATTCTTGAGCAGATACACCATGGAAGGAAACCAAAATATGTCACCCCAAAATATAACTCTTTGACATAAATATTTTTTAGCTAATGGTAATTAAGAAGCAGCAACCAAAGGAAGGGCTCTTTCTATCCTCCCCTTTTTTTCTGCCAAAAGACAGGCTGTAAATTCTCCTTTGCTGGAGACAACGCTTATCAGCTCAGAGACAGCACCAGAAGAATCTGCAAACAAATCTTACTCCATTAGTGTACTCCCATAAATTTATCTTCCCACAGTTTCCCCACCTCTGGGAGCCTAAAACTGCTTTCCTCTGTCTTGTCACTTCTCCAAATTTATTCTTCTTTGGTAAAGATGTTACATAAGTCAGAAGTTTTAAGCCCTTGATTAGAGTTACTTTTCACTGAAGTTTTCTCCTACGGAATGGGCACTGCAGACATTTACAAACTTGCTTGTTTTTCTTTTGCCAGTCTGTCTTTTGTTAAACTACAAATTTATGAGGACTGAGGAGAAATTATATTTCCTTCCCTATATCATCCCTGGATTATTACATGAGAAAAATACATCTGTTACTTTTAAGCCACTGTATGGCACAGTTTATACCATTTACCGCCAAACAAATAGTACTTACAACTAAGTAATTATAAACTATGATTTAAGTGGTTGAAAAGACTATAAGAAGTAATATAATTTAGAGAGTCAGAAACAGGGTTTATGAGGGAAATAAATACCTTCTTGTACTACCAGAAACCCAGCTTTCCTCCTGCACCCCCTCAGGTGATGAATGTTTTTTTATTTACCCCTTCTATCATATGCCTGGAGGTTAGGTTGTTTTCCACTTTGCTTCTTACTGATACTACCAGACCATTCTCCCACCATGTTCCTCAAGAACTCCAGCTTTGAATTTCATGTCATGAAATTATGCTATTCATTACTACTTCCTGACCTTCTCTCCTCTAATGATCTTATATTTAACCCAATTTCTGCTACCCAATCCCATGTGGTACCCTTAAAGTCAACCCATCCATTTTGTACATTGGGTTCTATCACCTCCCACCTCATCAAGGTCATCTTCCAGGCATGCTCCCCTACATCATCAATTTTTCTCTTCTCTACTGAATCATCCCATCAGCAATGCAATTTCTCAAACTTAAAAAAACCTTTGGAATTGACATTCAGTGACTACTAGTTTCTCTGATGCACTTTATAGCAAGCAAAATTCTTTAAATAAGTTGTCTATATTGTATCTAAAATTACACTTCCCATTCTCTCTTGAACCCACTGCAAATAGGCTTTCACACCTACCACACCACCTAAACTGTTCTTTTCTAAATACATTACTTTTTTGTTGCTATTTTAATGTATCTTTTTATTTAAAAATTATATTTCTAACTTTATATGTAGTATTTAGAAAAACATAATTTTTATAAATTGATGTTATGTCCAATTTGGTGAAATTATATTATTATAATAGATTATAATTATTAAATATATTTCATTGACTATATATAATTATTACATAAAAGAATTAATAATAGCAGATTATAATCTAAAAGATCCTTTTGAGTTTCCTAAGTAGACTATCATGTCATCTGCAAATAAAGAAAGTTTTGTTTCTTTCCTCTCAATTTTCTATTTTTTCTTTTCTTTGTCCTACTCACCTGGCTAAGATCTCTAGTATAATGCTGCATAAAAGTGGCAATAGTGAATATGATGTTTGTTTTATAGATATTCACAGATTAAGGATTCCCTGACTATTTCTTATGACCCTAAGTTTTTATTTTAAAAAGATGTTGAATGTTCTGAATACCTTTTCTCTATTGTGATAATAATGTCTTTTAAACTGTACATGTAATGGATTATTCTTCTTATGCTGAATTAAATCTCCATCCCCAAATAAAACCAATTTTCTTGTGATGTTGTATCTTTTTTAAACATTGCTAGATATTAGACCATTTCTCTTCACTCCAAAAGGTAGGGTTTGGAAGATTTACACCCCAAGGCTAGAGTTTTCTGGGTTCTCAAATTCAAGTATCCATAAGTAGGTCATCCAACACAAGAAGAAAATTGTTTCTTCATTTATCCACAAGGTTTCCAGAAAGTAGAAGCTTATAGTGGTAAGGCCAAGAAAAAAATTCTGAACTTTTACACATTAGTAAAATCACCATAGTGGTAAACAGATTGAAACTTGTGAGGCGTTCTCCCTCATAGTGAGAATGGGTTGTACTTTTCCAGGATCTGAAAGACTGGGCAAATTGCAGTAGAAGTTCTGTGCCAAAATGATATTTCAAAAATGAGACAGATTGAAAAAAAGGAGGTTGAGGAGAAAGAGGAGAGCAGGAGTCTAAGTCTGGTAAGGTGAACTGCAAAGGGCAGAGGCAGGCCCACGCTTTCGCTGGGGAGGACCTCAGCTTCCAGGACCATTGTCATCAACAGACACACTAAACATACATCCCTCAGCCCCAATGCCCCATGAATTTCCTGACTCATATATAATCATCTCTTTGGTAACTGGAAGGCATCTCAAATTTAACATATCCAAAATAAATTGTTTTTTCCCCTAGAAAACTGCTCCTCATTCAGTATTCTCTGTATCAGTAAATGGTACCACATATGAATTTACTTGTCGCATAAAACATTCTTTTAATCTCCTTGAGAGCAGACAATTGGCTGTTGTATCTCTAGTGCTTACAGAAATATGTAATACATAGAAGAACTTCAGTACATACTTGTTTGAATGAATTAATTACAAGAAGATTAATTCTTAAAAGTCTTAATTCTGAGCTCTTCAGCAGCAATCAATAAAAGAATTAAAATTTTCAGCAGCTATAAGGTAGTCTAGTTTTAGTCCTTCTTCCTGGTAAAAGAAGCTAAGAAGGGTGTTGCAATATAATAAAAAATAAATATTTGGTCTTTGTGCTAGATTCCTGGCACAGCTCCTAAAACCCTTGGAATCTCTGCAGTGATTCTGTATGCTAATGATTGGTAGCACCAGGATGGGGGCCGGTCACCAGGTAGATCATTACGTGATTACAAGATTAGAACTTTCCCCTCCCCCAGCTTCTGGGGAGAGGTAAGCGGCTGGAAATTGAATCAATCACCAATGCCAATAATCTAATCAATTATGCATATGTAATAGAGTCTCCATAAAAACTCAAAAGTAATGGGGTTCAGAGAGCTTTGAGTTGAAGAATGCATCAAAGTGCTAAGAGGTTGACACACCAGAGAGGGCATGGAGACTTCATGTCCCTTTCCCCATACTTTGCCCTAAACACCTCTTCCATTTGGCTATTCTTGAGTTGTATCCTCTATAATTAACTAGTTATAATAAGTTAAGCACTTTCCTGAGTTTTGTGAATCAAGCTAATGAATTATCGAACCTTAGGAGGGAGTTATGGGAACCCCCTGAATCTACAGCCAGTTGACCAGAAATACTAGTGGCAACCTGGGACTTGGTAAATAGCATCTGAAGTGGGGATAGACTTGTGGGATTGACTGCTTAACTTGTGGGATCTGCTCTAACTCCATGTAGATCGAGTCAGAATTGAATTGAATGAAGGACATCCATCTGGTGTTGGAGAAGTGGTGTTGGAAAAGATACCATACATTTGGTGTCAGAAATGTTGTGAGTAAAAACAGTTCAGGTGTGTACATACATATGCTCAGCATGGAGAGGAAAAAAGGGTAGAAAAACAGAAAGAATAGTAGTTTCTCTTATTAATTAGCCTCCCCCCCACACACACATACAAACAGTAGGCAAAACATATATTTGGGACCCATGATCATGATAGATGAACCTAGAATTGCTTTAACAAGATGACAGTCTTACAGCACACAGAGAGGAGACTCACCATATAAACACTTCATTCAAAGCAGATTCTGATAAGCAGATGAAGAGAAAATTGAATGCTAAAACTGAGAGGGCTATGCCATTAAGGAAAAAGAATTTACCCACAGGGAATTGAGGACGGGCAAAATGCTACCTCATTTTCTTACATCTTCCTTAAATTTAGAGCAACCATCTTTTTCACAATTTTACCTAAGTGTGTTCTGTTAACCTTCAATTGACCACTCAATAGATCCTAGTCAGTGTTTAGTTGCTAAGAAAGAAAATATTACCAGTTAATGCACCTATTTTCCAACACCAAACTGCTTTCCTCAAGGTTCTAAGTAACAGCAGCTTATAAGAAATTAAACATATCCCCTCTTTTCAGTCTCATCCTTCAAGAATATACAATGTTTCTAATTCTGAGCCTTTCCAGAATTCTGTAGGGTGACATGCTTCTTCCTGGCTTTCCCCCTGAAGATATTTATATTTCCACCTTCTACACTTTAATAAATTAATTAACCCTCATATATCTGCTTTCCACATTCCAAAATTTTGTTAATTTCTCTCATCTGCTGTATCTCTTCTTGGATTCTTTGTCCTTGTGGTTTCACGCCTTTTTAGCCCTTCAGTGTCATTTTAGTGAACTTAAAGGAAAAAGTAGAAATAAAGGTGGGAATTCAATCCGATATGTGCAATCAGTAATCCAGAGCTTACATTTTAGCAAAACTAGAATATTAACTATTCCCTTCTAAACTCCAAATGCTGACACCTTCCCAATTCCCCCAAACATCCCAATAAAATCTTAGCTTTCCATACTCAGTTCCAGTGCTAACTATACATATTTTTTCTAATCTCCCAAACTGTAAATAATTTATCTATCTTCTGAATTTTCACAGCATATTACTTGTATCTCTTCTGGCATTTACTTAGACCATATGTGCTAAATTTTAATGACTAATGCTCAAAAATCTCCCCCACTCCCTGGAGTTATTCACTTCACTAAAACATTTTAAATTCCATCAATCTGGGAATGATTTAGTAAAATAGGTTAACTTTTAAAATACAAATATTCCTCAAAATAATAAACCTATCAGTATGCATTAGTTTAATAAGACTCTTTTCCTTCTATCACAAACTGTGATCCATGAGCTAAGCAAATGTCATATCTCATAGATAAGGAAAGAAAATCTTATATAATTTCAAGAACTAAGCGTCTGGCCTTGACGAAGGAGAAAGCACAATATGGCTGTATGTGCTGTAAGTGCGGGGTATTAAAAAAAAAAACTCTTCAAATACTTACATACATGCACTCAAGGTAAACATCAGGCCAACAGCATGTCAACCATAATCTCTCCCTACATTCATATACATGCCTCAGGCTACATGTTACCTTCTAGAAATACAGTCTCGCCTGAGGTTTAAATGAATTTCACCTAAAAAAAAAAAAAAGTCCATAGGAAAAGCGAAAGTTATAACATGCAATTTGTCACTGAGAGAGAGATAATTTAGGGTTACAGACTATTTGAGTAGATGGCAGACCCAATAATATGGTATAACAGAGTTGTTTCAGAGAATACAAATTGTGAGATTTTAAAAGCTCACCAGTAAAAGAAAACAGGATCTAAAAATACAGTTTGGAAAATGTTGTAATAAAACAGCTGACCTTGCATTATACCTCTCTAGTTCCTTAATTCATACTTTCTAATCTCTTTCTGAGCTTGAGAGGGGTCTATAATATTTTTAAAAGATGCAGTATCAAGGGTATTCCTTTCCTGTAGGTTCACAAGAAGATAAATTATATTTCTCAAATTGTATTACCTTTACATTAAAAAAAAAATTTACTTTAGAAAAAACAACCCACAGAATCAGAGAAAATATTTGCAGAAATAACCCAAATGTCCATCAACTGATGAACAAATAAATAAAAGGTACATATTTGTCCATGGAATATTATTTGGCAATAAAAAAGAATGAAATACTGACACATGCTACAACATGAAAGAACCTTGAAAACATACACTAAGTGAAAGAGCCAGTCACAAAAGATCACATATTATTCCATTTATATGAAATGTTCAGAATAGTCAAATCACTGAACATAGACAGCAGAATATTGCTTGTCTAGGGTTGCATGGTTTAGTGGGGGAAGGAGAGTGCTAATACGGATGAAGTTTTTGGGGGAAATAATAAAAATGTATTTAAATTATAATAGACTGTGGCTGTGATTGTACAACTCTCTGAATATACTAAAAACCACTGAATTATACACTTTAAATGGGTGAATGACATGGTATGTTAATTACACCTTAATAAAGCTATTCAAAAAATTACCTCTGGCCAAAATGATTATCTACAATGTAATGAAGTGTTATGATAGAGGAGAGACCTAAAATTATCCTGCTAATAAAAACTGAAAAATGTGAATAACCTTGCTGAGAGTCCAAAAACATTTTTTTTGTGTTAAAATCCTTCTCTTATTTTGTGGTGAATTCAATCTCTTCCTCTTTCAGGGTAGTTTAGAATTTCCCCTCATGTTCACGTGCCATGAAGAACTTATGCCAACTGGCATAATTATGTTCCTACCCATCCCGCTCACAGTCTCTGCTACAGCCAAACTGATATTACATATTTCATATATTCTTTACCATCTTCCAGGTGAAATACAAATGAGTAAGAGGGGCAGAAAGCAGCGGAATCACTGGACTGATTTATCTGTAGGAGTCTACAGATTCTGTACAAATTAAATATTTCAGATTCAGCTACTTTAGCAAAAATGAATTAGCCGTTTGCTTCAAACAAGCCTAACAGACTGACTGTTACAAGACACAGACCTATACAGGACCACCTCCATCACTGTATATATGGGTAGAAAAATGGGCAACTCATTTATTCCTTTGGTCCTTGTTCTTAATCTTCAAAATGAGGATAATGAGTTAACTGGTCTCTATTGTTCCTTCCATTCTGTAAGTCTCTATATTCTATACCATCCTCTAGTCTATCCAATGCTTCAACAATTCTCCTGTCCTCAGTAAACTGGTTGGTTGCAGGCTAGAGCAACGAGTTAATTGCAAAATTTATTTTTAAAATAGAGTATAAATTATTCAGGTTTATTTTTATAGAGTTTAAATTATTCAAGTCCATCTTATTATCACTCTTAACAATAATTAATAGTAAAAAGTCAGCCATGTAAAGTAATTCAGGCCAAACAGTTCAGGATTTTAAAGCTACAAGCTCAAAGACTAAATCAGTGAGATCACTGCATGTTCCTTACATTGTTTTCTCCACTCGGTCCAACTCTACATTTCAAAATTATACCTGTTTATTTCATCCCCCACCCATTTCATGAAACTTGCTCTCATTCTTCAAACCAGATGGTTTCTTCTGCACCTTCACAGCATGTTATTAATATCTTTTTGAATATTGATCATATTACAGTTATTTTTATAATTCTCTTGGCTTCACTCACTCCAAATATTCAAATACTATACACTATAAACTCTAGAGAGCAAGGGCTATGCCTCCCCTGTAATACTGGAATAGCAATTTCCCCATAAGAAACACATCAAAATTGAATCGAACAAAACTACTCTTCTGGACAACTGAAAATACAATTTTAAAAAGCACTAGTCACAAAGAATACTTCTTTTTGGCTTGTGACACACATACCTTGAAAATTACTTACAACTCTGGCACAAATAAGTAGAAATAGAGCTAATAAATATTCATGGAGTAAAAAAAAAAAACACAAAAAACCACACTTCATAGGTCTTATTTGTTACATTTTTGTATAAAACCATATGTATTTCCAAAAGCTTGACTGAGAGACAACAGCATAATTCCTCAAGATACAACTAAAGTAGCTTACATACTAACCATAGAATACTTAAGATTATTAAATTTTTCTATACTTATGGTGAGCTCACACAAACAGAAAGCAATTCTTGAGCACACAGCAACTGTTTGCACATGGGTCTATTGTTAATTCCATTTTGGACTCAGCTCTTAAAAGATGAATTGGAAAAGTGCCTAAAAATCAGAAATTGGGCCGGGCGCGGTGGCTCACGTCTGTAATCCTAGCTCTCTGGGAGGCCGAGGTGGGCGGATCGTTCTGAGCTCGGGAGTTCGAGACCAGCCTGAGCAAGAGCGAGACCTCATCTCTACCAAAAATAGAAAGAAAT
>CAUYSK010093713.1:0-24018 GCA_963575035.1 Avahi laniger
GCTGTACCCCCATAATATGCTGAAATAAAAAAAAATCTGTTAAAAATCACGTTAACATAGTGAACATTTTAAACTTAAATAATATTTTCAGAGGAATAATTTTGTGACTTTTTCATGATTGTTTAAATATTATACCTTTAAACTTTTTAACAGCTTCATCTAAGCAAAAGTCGTGGTCTTCAACTCATTTTAGGAACCCTACCTGTTCATGATTTGTTTCAAAGCTAAGTCCACATGAAGTCATCCTCATCATGCCATGTGCTCCATCCAGCTATTGAATGTGTAGTACGCATTTCCTAGTGTGTGTATACTTGTTATTTTTCTCTAAAATTATAGTTTCATCCTGGAGAAATAGCAGTGAATAAATCTGACAAAAATGTCTGTCTCAGTGAAATTTACATTATAGCAGGGAGATACTGTACATATAGTATGATGGTTGATGATAAATGTTATGGGGAAAAATAAAGCAGAAAGGAGTGATTAGATAGAGGCTCTCTGAAAAGGTGACATTTGAGCAAAAGGTTCTGAAGGAAGTCAGGAAGAAATCCATGCACTGAGGACTGGAAAGAATATTCTAAGCAGAGGGAAAAGCAATTGCAAAAGTCTTCAAACAGAAGTCTGCCTGGAGTGTGTGAGGAATATCAGGGAAGCCAATGTGGCTGAGGTACAGTGAGCAAGGAAGGGAGAATTGCAGTTGATGAGGTCAGAGAGGTAATGGTAGTGTGCAGGCATGGAGAAGTGGGGGGCCATTGAACAGCTTCTACCCTGAGTCAGGTGGGCAGCCATCAAAGGATCCTAAGCAGAAGAGTGACGTGATCTGCCTCATGACTTAGAAGGGAACACCCAAGCTACCTGGAAAATAGACTATTGGAAACAAGAATGGAAGCAAAAAGACTAGGTAAGAAGCTATTAAATAATCCTTATGAGAGATGATGGAGTCTTGTACCATCAGTGGAAGGGGAATAAAGAGATTAGATTCTGGATATATTAATATTCAGAACCTGAAATAGATAGGATTTGCCAACAAATTGGATAAAATGTGAGACAAAGAAAGTCAAGGATGATTCCAAGTTTTTAATCTGAGAAAATAGAAGGATAGGTTTGCTGTTTACTAAGTGGAGAAATGTTTGGGACAAGTAGATTTCGTGTTGGCAACATTGGTCATCTAAAATGATGGGTTGAGTAAATTGCAGAAAGGATCTGCAGATCAGGGAGATCCTCATAGAGACATTGTTAGCTTTGAGATTGCAAGATCATGAGTGCAAACAGAGAATTCCAAAGAGTGAGTTTTTAAGCTCTCATTGTTTAGAGTTCAGGAAGATAAGGAGAACCCAACAAAGAAAACAGAAGAAATGATCAGTGAGGAAGGAGGGAATTCAGGAGAGTGCTGTGTCCTAGAAACCAAGTAAAGAAAGGAACTAAAGAAGTGAAGTGAAACGGTAAAAGGAATGTATTTATTTCTAAATAAAAATCATTTATTCATTCCAAAAATACCATCACATTTAATGTATCAGTGAATATATTTAAATATATTGACAAAAGATTCTACTTTGGAATCTAAACTATCTGAATAGTGCAATCGTTGATTAAAACACTCAAGAAATGATTGTCAGATTCCCATTTCACTTTATGTATTTTATAGTATCATGAGCATTCAAAAGTTTGACCCAATTCTTTTGAGATTCCAAAAATTATGTTCAAATTCTTTTGGTCTTTTTATAGTGTCATATACATGTGACATCATGCTTGCTTTGGGGTACAGTGTTGTCTTTAATGCTTGACACTACAAAAATTGTCAGTTTTAGAATTCTTGTTAAGTACCTGCTTTTTGTTTATTATCAGTTTAGATTCTCTGATGCTAAAGGTCTCATCTTTGGATTCCTATTCTTAGCATGGTTTGTGGGAGTTTGAGCTTTGAAATAATTAGGCCACAAGAATCATGTTGTGATTTGGGCTTGATTTACTGCCTGTAATTTTATGCATCAATTTTGGAGTTGTATTAGTAGCTTTACTTGAAGCACCACTAAGTAGGAGGCTAATTTCATCCAAGAAAGTGCTTCTATTTCATTTGGTTTGGGTTTTGGTGAAGACACAGAGGGGGGTAGGAGGATAAAGTAGAAGGAAATAATTTGACAACTATCCTATTAGTTTAACTCCCAATTAGATCCAACTGCATAATTCAGAGCCCAAGTCAGGTCTCTGGGCATCCTGTCTTTAAGGGGCTCCTGAGCTCTCCCATTACAGAAGCTTTCTACTGAACTTCCTCCCCAGTTACTCCTGTGGGCATGTTGCCTTGTTTCAGAAGGCTGAGTATGCCTTCTTTCAGTTTTAGTTTCTAACTTCTAATTATTTGTAGCAGACTAAGTGGCAGGGTAAGTGCATAACTGAGGAATATAGCACACAGAGACTCTCAGAACTGCTCATGCCTAGCCAGTCCCTCTGTTATTAGCTCCTCCAATACCTGTACATCTCCTTTGCTGGAGACATCACACTCACAACTACTTTTCAATTCTCTTGTCACAAGACTCTAAGTTTCATAAAAACTCAAGTCTTATACATTATTATATTCCCACTGGTTCCAGACACCATACCACACACACTCAGATACTCGCCGAAATAAAGAATGAGAGGCCCAAATTATCTCAGTAAAAAAAGTCAGGAAAAAAAAAATTGTGGAGAGGAGTGACAAGGTGTGACTATCTTTCAAGTCACAATCATAACAATTTTTACAACTCTATAAAATTAAACATTACCTGGCAAATAAATCAATGAGTGGATCTTATGTAATTTATTGGTAGTAAAATTCATAGTACTGAGCAGAAGTCACCAGATACAAAATGAACAGATATTTGAGTGGCCAAAAGTGTGAAATAGGAAGTAGCTTTATAATAAATTATAAAGTCAGATGCTCCAGGAAATGTCAAATAATTTACACATGTTCATCAGATAGTCAACCTACTCACCATTACCTTGTTCTTTCCAATAGTGGTGAATCACATGCTGCTTCATAGCCTGAATGAAAAAGAATAACATAAAGCAAGATTCAACAAATAAAGAGCATTTCTGCTACTAATAATAGATAATAGAGTCAACATCTCCTCAAGGTTTACAGGCTCCTTTATAGAAAGTACATCATTAAAAGTATGCCCCTCTAAGCAATCAGGATGTAAGTTTTCATTGCAATATGATGTTTTCAGGCAAAGAGGTGACAGAGCTCCAGAGAATGAAGGGAGGCACAGGACGAGAAAAAGAGGCAAGTGATGTGATGGGGTACAAACACAGGTGTGGCAGGGCCACTCCTGAAGGCGCTCAGGTCTCCCCTTCCTTTCTGTTGCTGTCCACATAGCCAAAGTCCATAACAGAGCACACATAAACAAGTTGGAAAAGGAGATGGAAGAGAATGAGAGGATTTAGAAATAAAATATAGATAGATTAGCTAGGTGGATGATGACTGATAATTGATGATGATAGATAGATAGACACGGACAAAAGGCTCTTTCCTTCTAGGCACTACATTCTCTGGAACACTTTCAAGACCATTTGAGGTCAGGATTATTAGCCCCATTTACAAACGAGAGCCCAGAGATGCTAAATACCCTGACTGACATAGACATTAAAAGCCCCTATTCCATCTGGCCCAATTGCCTCTATAAACTTACTTTTTATGACTCTCTTCCTCATTCATTCAGCTTCAGCCACACTGGCCACCCTGCTGCTCCTCAAATGTGCAAATTTCCACGGGGCCTTTACACTTATCGTTCCATCTGCCTGCGATGTTCTTCCACTGAATATCCACATGGCTCAGTCTCTTTCCTCAGGTCTTTGTTCGAATGTCACAAATTCCTCTCTCCTTCTCAATATTTCTGTGTTCCATTCCCTGCTTTGCTTTAAAACGTTTCTCCCCAATGTCTTTCTACATTGCCCGTCTATGCCACCCCCACCTCCAATAAAAGAAGAGTCTGAGACAGGAGCTTGCATGTAGGCAATTTATTTTACAAGTAATACCAAGGAACAAAAATGGGAGAGCGGGAAGAGTGAAAAGACAAAAAAGGAAAGCTAGTTTAGCAGGTCACTATCAAGTTGGTAACAAATGTGGATGATTAAGGCTCAAAATGATTAGGGAGCTTCTGAGAAGCCTGTATAACACATTTCAGAATTGCCTACCTGAGTTGCAGGGTTCTGTCCCCCATTCTTTAAGGATCATCCCATGGGTGTAGTTAATAGAGGTTCAGAGTGGCTGAACAGGTATCCACAAGTGTTCCACTCATAGTAGCCCTAGAACTAAAGTTCGGACAAAATGCTAGCTGATCGCACCTGCAATCAGCTAGCTTAGATATCAATGGCTGGAATAAAATAGTCAACTGAGAGGATGTGAGGTGAAATATAAGGGGTTTCTGATAGAGTCCATCTCTTTATCACTGAGACTTTTCACAGAGCCTTCAACGTAGTGACCAGTAGCAATTTCTATAATACACTCAACCTGGAAAAGTTATTGGCGAAAGCTGGAGTCCCTCTGCTGCAACTGGTCTCCAGGGCTTTACTGATAGCAACCATCTTTTCCCTCCACCCACCCCCACTCTATGTTTCTCTCACTCTTATTCGCTACCCCAGTTGGCCTAACCTCACTTGTCTGGAGAGATGACCAGACAGTCATCTAGACGGTCATGACTAGACGGTCATCTCTAAGGCGCCAGAGCCCTTAATTACTAAACGCCAACGAGGCCATTGTCTTGACAATGGTGCATTCCCTAATCACCAGCAAAGCCCCAGGGAAGTTTCTGGGTTCTAAACATGCTTTCCCATGACACCACCATGCGGCAGCAACCATATCTCGTCATGGTGATCAGGTTCAATTATTCTCACTGACGTGATGACTTCCTTCTCTGCCTTTGGGGCCACTTGCATGAGAAGTCCAAAGTGGTGAAGCAAATGGTCACAGTCTCAAGGTGGTGAAACCCTTATGTTGTGTACTCTAGTGAACTGCCCTCATGCCCAGTGGAAACCAGAACTCCTAATCCAGCAGATAAACTCCACAAGTAAGTCAGTCTGAGTGATAACGAGGGGACCAATCTACTTCTTGGTTCCTGACATTTATATTCTGGCTTTGGGGGTCTTAGCACCATACATTGGCCATTAGTTTGGTACATGTCTGTATCCAGAGGAGAGCATCCAACCCTACATAGCATAGTACCTAAACTGGCTCCTCAACCAAGCCTCTAACACATCCTCCCATCATTCCGAGGCAGGCACTAGAGGGCAAGAATAGTGCTTTTCACCATAATTTTCCAGCACATAGACTAGTACCTGGCACATATTAGTCATATAATACATTGCTCTGAATAAATGAATTAATTAATCACTTAATCTCATTAGATTATCTGGGACATTCAAAATCGAAATACAAAGAGATTGAAATTCATTATAAGCTTGTAGTGCACATAATTAATATTTGAAGAATGCTTTCCCAGATACAAATAGAATTAGTACATATGATGTCAAAAAATAAAATTAGGAAAATTTAACAATTTACACGTTTGTAGTATATGTACAATTAATCTATTAATGTAAAATCATATTTATTTACTTCAGTATATCAATATATTATAAACTTGGCAACATAGGAACACAAATTCACTTATTTTTCTTTGTCCTAAACACTAATGAATTTCATGTAGGAAAATCTGATTAAGAAACATTATGTTTAAAAATAAATTGTCAAAGCCCTACTCTACCAGATTAAATGTATGATAAAATATTTAAAATGACATTTATTGCATCAATTTTTTAAATAAAGCTAGAGTAAGCTGTTAATATAACTTAATAGCCCAAAACCTTGTTCTCTTTCCTTTTCTAGCGTATTTCTCCAATAATATATTTTGCCTACTGCTGCTAAAATATCAGAAAATAATGCCTACAGGACTAAAATGAAGTTTTGCAGAATTAAAGAGGAAGTTGTAAATGTGTAATGCTTTATACGCACTTCAGTTTAGCTCTTGATTTATCATGTTGGGTTTCCACATGCCAGACGGATTTCAAGTGCTTGGGAAAATAAAGTCAGTACACATGCAATTTCATTTTTGAGGGGAGTCATTTCATTATTAATCATGGGACAGCTATTGAGGTCTGACAGCTCTAACTGTTGAAAAAATTAAAGAAATTCTATTTTTTGTCCAATTATGAGCTGTAAGTTGTTAAGAGGAGCAATAGAATCTATTTACTTAGCCTAATGGTAATGTTTCATTTTAGTTAAAATGTCGACACATACTGATCTCTGCACATATTTCACCAGTATCCAAATTCTACCATAGGTTGAAATTTTTTAAATGAAATCTTAGATCCTTGGAAGAGAAAAAGCTAAGAATTTATACATAAATGTAAAAATGTCCTATCCTACAATATATTAATACCTATCGCAAATACAAGAAATTCCTAAAACTTGTTTTATTTTTTTCTGATTTCTCTAAGGTCAAAATACAATGCTGCTGTTCACATTAGCAGTGGGGACAATCTAACTAGACAGTGAACATGATGTTCCTGCTCTTCTCTCCTGCCAGCCTCTCACCTTTGAAAACTGCTAGAGAACTTCAAGTGCTTCCTTCTCAATTAACGAAGTTACCTACACAATTTTCAAAAGGTGACTTCAGTTTAATTGAATGCCTAAGAGTTTGTTGTTAATTATTATTGAATTAAAAAGACAATAATAGTTTGCAACAATAGTAATAACCATAAGCAATAGTTTGCAGCAATACTAATAAACATAAGCAACAATTTAAGGTACTAACATCCTCTTTCCGAGACAGGAAAACAGTTACACAAGCTGGTGTTTTATATTAACTCAGGGCCACACATCTCATAAAAGTGGTAAGAAAAGATCTGTCTTTCTTGGACCTTGAAAGACGCTTTTGTTATTTAGTTCACCTATCCAAAAGATAGCCAAGTTTTTAATCCAGGATAATTCAAAGAAAACAATCAATGAAAATAAGAAAAATAAGAAGCTAGGAAGAAATTCTGATGTCCAGCACATACATTAAACTCAATTTTTAAAAAATAATAGTAACTTTACTCTGCAGAGTCCTAAAGTATGCTATTGGCTCAAATAATCAAGAATTTTTAAAGTTATGAAAGATAATGCCCATTTTCTCATTCCTTCTTTCAGTTTCTAATGAGTGTGCCTTTCTTACTTCATTCAGAAATGTTTGTGCTTTAAAAAGTTCATGTTGACTGCAAAAATAGTGATACTAGAAATCTCTAAGAAGAATATTACTATAGAGTTAATAAGTTGTCGGCACTCATAAGCTGTCTTCAACTCACACAAGTTCTAAAGGACTCTTTTGTTAGTGCCACAGGGTACTCAAGTTAAATTTGGAGAGTCAAGCCTAGCAAAATAAGTTTGAATTCTGGCAGCTCCTGGGTCCCCTTGTCTTCAAACATTATACACTTCAGAGTCCTTACATTTTCAAATGACAGAGAAACAGAAAATCTTTCTAACGTTTACTGTAGCTTTTCTCTCCCAGGGCTTCTTGCAAAGAACTCACATGTTGCAATTATACCTCAAATTAGAGATTTGAGTTTCCCTGCCTGGTCAATTATAAAACCCTTGGCCTTACCAGAGAATACACGCTCTCGACTTTGCAAAGGTCTGAGTCAACAGCTAGCTGGGCTTTGAAGAATCTCAGTCGTTTTTGCAGCTGGGGCTTTTGCTTCTTTTGCGTGATTCAGGACCACTGATGGTTTTCATTCATCTCCATTCAGAGGATTCCAGGGGCTGGAAACATAATGTGTCAGAAGATAGCTGCAGCTTCCTACTGTGTTAGTTATTGTTTCCTTTGTCAGGAGGTGAGTGAGCACAAACATTTTCCAATTGCTCTGATTTTCAGACAGGTTTAGATCTACTGAGCCATCACTGATGCACACGCCTATACCATTTAGAAACGCCTGATACAGATTTCAGAAGAGATTTCTAAGTTCAGTCCTATACAAATAAAGGTACCATCGTTTATCCTTTTTCCAGAAAAGGCATAGATTTCATGTCCTTTCCTTGGTTTACCCCTGATCAGTATAAAAGAAATAGATGTGGCGCTTCAAAAAATGCTTCTCATTTGGCTTCAAAAACAGCAGCTCACCTTTCTGCTAGAGGCAGAACATTATCATGATCAACAGAATCTATCTCTTGGGATTCAGTTTTGCAATCTTTTCTTGGGTCGAATTCCCATCAGAATCAGAATTAAGTAGTCCTTAGTGAAAACTTAAATTATGTTATAATATTCAGCTTCGTAAGTTCCACCAAAGCTTTGCCAAAGGCATTGAATGATTTATGATAAACTTGAAAACCTCAGTCCTCTCTTCCCAGGGTGTCCTCAATTAATTCTTTGAAGAACTCTACTCTTGCTTCCTTGCTGAACTGCAGTAATAAGAGGGTTAAGGCCTTTATATTTTTCCTCAAACTTTTTCTTCTTAACTTAGAATATATACAAGTGAAATATCATTGATTAGATCTTTTAAAATGTATAAAATTATGGTTAAATATTATCTTACTCCTACAGAATTTATATGACTTGGTAAGTGTAAATTCTCTATATCACTTTAGTTATAAAATCATATTATTAGAAATTGCTCAAACTCATTATACTTCAGCTTGAAGAGTTAGTTCAGTTAAAAAAATAAGTCTCTATAAAATTCCACATTGGTCTCTATTCAATTACCTAACCACTTAGGATGCAAATACACGCCGTTGGGCGTAATGAGAATTGGATACATAGGTACAGATTATAGAACTTAAAAGTTTGATTTCTCTTCTCATGTGGAGAAACTGAGTCCTGGGAAACCTGAGAGACCTATCCTAGGTTACACATTTCATTAACAGCAGTGTGGGTCCTACTTTCTAGTATGGGCTGTGGAGTTAAAAAGATGTGGCTCTAAACACTGGGTCAACTACTTTGTAACTATACCTTGTGTAAATTAAGGAATAGTCTACTTAGCTCTGCCATTAATAAGTCACTGAGCTTCATGTTCTTAACCAGAAAAATGAAGATATCTATATTCTAGAGTGGCTGAGAATATGGAAAAATATGTATACAAAAATTCTGGCCCAAAATAGACATCGGCGGTGGTAAAGATTATAATTACTGGTCTTTTTGTGCAACCAACCTCCTAAAATCATCTCTCCGCCCTTTCTTCTCTGATTAATTCTTCGCACAGCTTACAGACTATCTCTCTAAGGCACTGGTAATAGTATGATTCTCTGCTTTAAATGTTCTCAATGGCTTCCTATCATCAATCAAATGACTTTGATTTCTCCCCTTGAGATTTCTCCCCCTAACATGCGAGGCGCCACACATCAGGCTGTAGCCTGTCTTTCCAAAAATCATTTTAGCTTTCTTTCTATGCTTAGGCTACTTTCGAGTCTAGCTAAATTGCTTTCCATTTCATGGGCATTTCCCCACATTGTCCTAACCAAAATGCCATTTCGTCTATAAAGGCTTTGTTTATTCTTCCGCACAGATGTAACACTTCCTATAAAGATGAGGAAGAGCAAGAAACCAACATCTACTGAACATATATTCTGTGCAGAGTTCTGTTCTCAGCACTTTAAATATGTTATTTCATTAGCACTTTTCTTACGATGTGTTATCATATTCTGCTTTTTACTATGGTCATTTTGTACTTACTTTTTCTTTATTAAAGTCAGGATTTCTGTCTTATTCTCTAGCACAGCATCTTTACAAGTAGAAGGACCTAGGGATAAATCTGAATTGAACACCTTAAAATGCTTTTGTTTGATTGCAATGTAAGCATCTTCCAATATATTTTAGAAAATAGGAGATATGGCAAGTTGAAAAGATAAGTTAGTTTAATGAAGGAATTTAACTAGGTATCAACTCTGTGTTTTTTTATGGTCACAATCTGCAACATAAAACATACATCCATTTATATACTATTATTCATGTCACTTAATTTAACATAAATGTTAGTATGTAAGTGAATGTATTTGATGAAAAAGTCAGAGTCATAAAATATTTTTTACAGCATTTTCTTCTTGTCACCTGAATATCAAAATGCGCCTTTATTTTAGGGAATAATTTCTATCACTTCTGCTGAAAACCTCTAAAATTATAAAACAATCATCCTAGCTCTTCAATATCATTAGGTTCGTTAGGCTGTAAACTCCAGGGCAAAGAACATAGCTTTTTTGCTCAACATTGTACATTTATTTTCACGCTTAATGACTGAAGAAAGTAACTCCCCTAAACATATGCTTTTGAATGAATCAAAAGAAAAGACAAAAGATACTTAAAAGTGACTCACAGTTTAGCATCTGATTGTAGAAGTAAACATTCAGTATGGATTCTATCTTATCAAGAGATGTGAAGTCAACTGAGCCCTTTGGAGAGGGTCCCCCACTTTTCATTGGCCCCCTCAACAGAGGAGCTGCTGGATGCCATTACTGAAGGAAACAGTGAGTTTTGATTTCTTCCCGATACCCTATTACCTCTCTTGTTTTATTGAACCAGAGTCTGTCCGTGCCCTGGGAGAACCCAGCAGCTCCTCAGGATACCATTTAGGAAATCGCTGCGGGGCTTTAGTTCCCAGTCCACAAAGCAGCTGCTGGGAGACACTGGATCAATGTATTTTATGTCTATGAAATTTGGGGAGCAAAGGAAGAATGCTTCTGTGATAAACATGTGAAGTTCAAAGTTCTCGTCATTCTTCTGTAGAAAAAAGGTCCCCTTTACTGAACTCAAATGAAGCAATCCAATTACAAAATCATTAGACTCCCTTGTAAGGTGGTTCTGGGGACTTCCTGTTTTCATAAAAAGGCTTTTCTGTGTTTATCCAACATATATCTGGCCTCCTGCACTCAGTTTACAAGCTTTCTAATTAAGCTCCAGAGAGGATGATATAGTTCGCTGAACTGAGTCACTGTGCTACAACTGGGAGAAAAGAGGCACTCCTATTTTATCAGGAAAATAAACACTTTAGTTTCATTTCCTCTGCCACACATGTTATTTCTTTGTCCTGTCACAACATTTTTTATAGGTTTTTATTTCAAAGGATTACCTTGAGATTACTGTCAACACAAGCCAGAGGAACGTCTCCATACAGAATACAGGGGTGGTTTTTCCTTCTAAAAAATCTCACTACTGACAATATAGTATCATATAAAATCACTGAAATAATCTCCCACATTAAGAACAAAGAGATAGTTTTCCGATAGTACTTTGGTCCAAAATTTGAGGAAAATAAAATGTTTATCAGTGACAAAAGCACAATTTACCAGCCTGATTTTTAAGTCAAAATTCTAACCTTTTATATTGTTTCGGAAAAACCACTAATTTTTGTCTTTCCTTGTAACATCTGTAGGCAAAATACAACATGCTGGGTCATAATTCATAGCTTGGCAAGAAAATGTTGTTTAAGAACGTAAAGGTCTTTCCCTTTCTTATGCAAAGGGAAAACATTTTGGTTATTATTGAACTCAAGTAAATGCTCATAACCAGGGAATTAAATATTTCTGAAGGGTTCATTCCTGAGCTTTCTGGGTTGAATTAGGGTTTTCTCAGAACTATACTTCATGTCACCCACATGTCTTAAGAACTGAGCCTTCTGCTCAGCCATGCATTTTTTTCCAGACACGCCGGATGTCTATGCAATAAGTGGTCTGAAACTTCAAAGAGACACAGAGCATTCTGTGCTTTCTCTTCCCACCATTCCATGTAAACACCATCAATAACCAGACCACTGTTATGCCAAAAGGCCCTGTTGGCTTGACTTTAGTCTGTTAATTGTTCACACTCACTCCCTGCCTTTTCGGTGCTTTGTAGAACCACCTATCTGGGACCAAAATCCAGTCGCTCACCACTACATGTGCTTTTGACAGGAGCACAGATATTGACCAAAGCCTAGAAGAAATTTTCATGGCATCACTGTCTCTTAATATTTTTTGCCACAAGCTCCCACCCGCCTCTGAGTATACTTATTCAGAAATTAAACAAAGATGCAATCAAAGTCTACCATATATCAGGCATTGGTGTTGAAACCAGGCATAGGTCAGCAAACAAATAGAAAGACAAAAATCCAGGCTTGTTTCAAGGGATGTAAATTCTGGTGGGGACAAATACAGAAGATGAATAAGCAAGTAAACAAAAAGACCATTTTAGATAGTAATAAGCTACGTAGGCAAGAAACTTCAGAATAATGTTTCAGAATGACTTGGGGGTGGGCAATACCCAGACAGGGAGCTTACGGAACACCTTTCTTGGCAGATGGCATTGGAGCTGAACTTTGAAGGGAAAATAAAGAACCTGGACAGTCTAAGCACCAGATGAAAAGGTTTTTGAAACAGAGGAAACAAGAATAAAGCCCCCAAAGGGTGTTGAAAGGAACCTAGAGAAGCCTCATAGGATGCAAGTTCTTTGTAACAATTCTCCATCAAATGTGACTTGGGTGCAAACATAATTTTCATGACTTATTTGAAAGGTCATTTAACTTCTCCTATGGTATGCTTCACAGCAATAACAACACCCATAGGACTTTCATAAAGACTGCTATATATGTCAGACCCTACTTGTTTTAAGATCCTTCCTTCTAAAAGAAGACAGATTTTGTTTGTGTCAGCAATGTGTTCTCCTTAAAACTACATGCATGCATGCACGCATACGTACGTTCCTACACACATACACACAACTCCACTATCCCTTGCAGCTAGTGAACTGGCAAGTATGCCTCACACAGCGCAGTGATGGCTCACGAGATGTAAGCAGAAGATTAGATCTTTAAAAGAAAGATTTAAAAAATATTTTCAGAAGGGAAACTACACATTGTATTTCCCTTTACTATTCCCACTGTTCTTGCCTGGAAAGGGATTGTGATGCTGGAAGGGAAGCAACCATCTTGTGCTCCTGAGGTAGCTATAAGAATAAAGCCAGATATTTAGGTTGGTTAAGTGGACAGCTTGTAGGAGCCTGAGTGGCTAATGCCATTGTGGAGTCACTGTATGAATCTTCGGCTCTCTCCTAACTTCATGTTGTTGAGAAAAATAAACCCTCATATATTTAAGTCATGATTTGGTTTTCTATGCAACTACATAGCTGCATGTAACCAAATGCAGACTTGCTATATGTAAATTGCCACAAAACAGACAGAAGATAAATGGTGGTTTAATACCTTCATCATCTTCTATATTACTGGTGTATTTTAATGAAGCATTGAATTTATTTACAGAAGAGGATGTGTGGAGAATGGAAAATGCTAAGTTAAGATATTTCAAACTCAAGCTCTAAAGGAATTTGAAGAGGTATTGCATGTAAAATGTCTTTCTTCTTTTTTATAGCACATTCAGTAACTATTTACTTCCGTAATCATTATATTGCGTTACCATGGCAAAATATCTGGAGTTCTAAGAATGCACAATTAAATATCATTCATTTGCTGACCTAGTGTCTTGCCAGCAAAGGAGAACAGGAAGAGGAATTCTGTTCTTGTTTTCGTATTTTTCTTTGCACCATTAACAGTGGCACCTGGCATTTCTCCTACATTCCAAATAATAAATAAGAAGAAATACCTTTGCAGATATAAAAGCATTTGAAAATTCTCCTAGGGATGTGACAAGAGCATGCAGGTTGCCCTGGCCTGCAGCGATAAGAAATGAAGGGCTGTCTGTGGCCTAAACTTGGAGCAGGGCAAGTCCGAGATCAAGGATGCTGTCGTGAATGGAGCAGAAGTCTTCTACACAAACGAATATCTGCTGCTCAAAGGCCATGTCAGTGTGTGCCATCTCCCATAGGAAACTGCCCACAGGAATCTTTAGTAAGCTACTAGACAGCACTATCAAGAATAAATAGCTGCTATTTATCAACAACCCGTTGTTTCACCAAACTCACAGTATTGAAATAATAATCAGTAGTTGCTTTTCATGAAGCACCATGTCCCTAGCACCATGCCATGCAGTATATATACATTATCTTTAATCTTAATATTATTTAATAATACAATCAATAATCTTGAAAATACATAAAATTAATTGAAATTATGGCATACATAGGAGAAATTCAAATGCATTTTAAACCTTTTATATTGCATTAAGTTGGGTAACTATGTAATCAAATTGCTTTTATTTGCTCCCTGCATTGACTTATTGATGAGTGTGTATAGTAGATGCTTTGTCACTGGGACATTTGTTTCTTCAGGCAGCTTGTCTCTGTCTGCAGCAATTTTGCACGCAGTTCTTTCAGGAATTGCTGGGCTTTCTCCAGATAAGTCAAGATATGTCGGATATACTCAATATGATCAGACACATTGGGATGCATTTCACCCCGAGGTGTACCCGCAGTTGGTAATACTGCTCCAGGTTTCTGCCTACAAACACAAGAATTCTGATAAGTTCAATTTTATACAATTCCCATAAAAACATATATGGTGGGATTATAGTTGTAAATACTTCAGGTATATCTCTAAAAGAAGAGCTTCTCCATTTTGACTAGGCATCTACAAAAACTTATCTCCACCTCTGTCCCTTTCAATTTTATATGTCTGATATTCAGAAGAATTTTCCACCAACCAACTTCTAACTCCAGATATTTCAAATTTTGTTTCTCTGCCACTACTCAAATACTTTTATTGCCAGGCTCTATAGTTCAAATTCATATGATGACACAACCTCTACCCTGGCACCTTCATGACATGATGCCAACTAAGTCAGCATACTGGGTAATAGAATATTCCTGAAAGGTCTTCAAATGCAGATTAACAATAACTGAATGGTACTTGGAAGTTCCTACAAAATCCAAACTTTGTCTCCTACTTAGCCTTCTCTTAGCAAAATGCAAAAAAAAAAAAAAGTATTTAATTACTATGTTAAAAAAGAGAGAAAAGAAAAAAATTCAGTTGTCATTCCAACGCTACCTCACATGAAGGGAGTACGTTAGAGGAGAAGGCAGAGTGGAAACAGCGGCATCACACAACTATGGTTAAAATAGTTTCCTTTTATAAATTTTACAGCAGTCCATGATTAGGTGAATACCTCACTAAGACCCCTTCTAGGGACTTTGAAAGCTTAGGCTTCTTTATACTAAATCTGCTTCAACTCTCAAATTGCCTGTGTGTTTAACAAGATCCCTCTTGTTAACTTGGGGAGCTGCCATACTCATCTCACCGGGGACAGCAATGCTTCCATCAAACCTTCACAATTGCACTCAACAGGTAGGAAGAAAGAGGCCCACTTTTGAGGCTGATGCCTCAGAATACATGCACAAGATCTACTAATGATTTGAGTCTGTAGAGAGCATCACAAAAAGAAAGGGCTCTCAACGTCTCACATAAAAAGACTTGTTTTAATTCCTGAACATTTGATGGTAGGAATGTGGGAAGCAGAGTGTGGGTAAGGTCCAAGAAGGAAGTAGAAATTTTTCTTTATGACTGTAACAATAAGAACTGTCAATGACAATGGCTAACATTTATTGAGCACTGTCCCTGTGCCGGTACTGTTATCTCATTTCATTCATAAAAGAATTCTTTGAGGTAAGTACTTTATTATTTCCATGTTAAAAAGTCAGATTTATTAAGGTATAATTTATTTATCCTTTTTACTGCAATCCTAGAAGTCAAGTAGTGTGAGTCTGCTGGCTTTGTACTTCTTTTTTAAAAATTGTTTGGCTTGTCTTAGCCCTTTGTTTTTCCATATAACATTTTATATAACTTTGACAAGTTTTACTAAAAAGACTCCTGAGATTTTTGACTATGATTGCATTGAATCTATAGATGAATTTGGCAATAATTGATATCTGAAAAACATTGAGTCTTCTGAAACATGTACATAGTATATATCTCCATTTATTTGGGTCTTCTTTAATTTCTCTCAGCAACATGTTGTCATTTTTAGCATACACATATTGCAGATAAATTGTTAGATGAATCCGTAGATATCTCATGGTTTTGATACTATTTAAACTACATTGTTTTTATAAATTTCCATTTCCAGTTGTTTACTACTAACATAAAAATTGATTTTTTATATCCTGTGACCTTGCTAAGCTCATTTATTCTGGTAGATTTTTTTGTAATTTTCTTTGTAGACAATCATTCTGCTTGTGAATAGAGTCATCATTATTTCTTTTCTTTTTTTTTTTTTTTTGATCTGTATGCCATTTATTTCTTTCCCTTGCACTTGGTTGAACCTCCAGTACAACATCAAAAAGGAGAGTGAACATCCTTACCTTGTGCTTGAACTTGGAGGGAAAGAATTCAGTCTTTCACTATTAAATCTAATATTAGCTGGAGGATTTTTATAGATATTCCACATATAATATTGAGGGAGTTTACTTCTATTTCCAGTTTGCTGAGAGTTTTATAGATGAAAATCAACTATTTCAATAGTTGTATGATTTATTTTTTAACAGGCATATGATCTAGGTTGGTAAGTGTTCCATATGTATATCAGAAATATGTGTTTTCTATAATCCCATTTACAAGAGTTACAAGTAAAATAAAATACTTAGGAATAAACTTAACCAAAGAAGTAAATGATCTCTGTAATGAAAACTATAAAACATTGATGAAAGAAATTGAGGAAGGTACACAAAAAAAGGAAAGATATTCCATGCTTATGGATTGAAAGAATTGATATTGTTAAAATGTGCATACTACTCAAAGCAATCTAGAGAGTCAGTGTAATCCCCATCAAAATACCAATGACATTCTTCACAGAAATACAAGAAATAATCCTAAAATTTATATGGAACCACAAAAGACCCAGAATAGCCAAAGTCATCGAAAGCAAAAAGAACAAAACTGGAGGAATCACATTACCTGACTTCAAATTATACTACAGATCTGTAGTAAACAAAACAACATGGTACTGTCATAAAAACAGACACATTGACCAATGGAACAGAATAGAGAACCCAGAAATAAATCCACACATCTATAGTGAGCTTATCTTATACAAAGTTGTCAAAAACATACAGTGGGAAAAGGGCAGTCTCTTTAATAAATGATGCTGGGAAAAGTGGATATCCATATGCAGAAGAATGAAAGTAGACCCTTATCTGACACCCTATACAAAAATCAAATCAAAATGGATAAAAGACATAAATCTAATACCTGAAACTATGAAACTACTAAAAGAAAACATTAGGAAATGCTTCAAGACATTGGTCTTGGTAATTCCCCCAAAGCACAGGCAACCAAAGCAAAATTGCACAAATGGGATCACATCAAGCTGAAAAGCTTCCCCACAGGAAAGAAAACAGTCAACAATGTGAAGAGACAACCTACAGAATGGGAGAACATATTTGCAAGCTACCCATCTGACAAGGGATTAATAACAAAAATATCTAAGCATCTCCAACAGCTCAACAAGAAAAAAATCAAATAATCTGATCTAAAAAATGGTCAAAAAAAACTCATTAAAAATATTCACAAGCTATACGTCCAATAAAGAGCTAATAACCAGAATCTACAAGAAACTCAAACAAGTCAGCAAGAAAAAAACCAAACAACCCCATTGAAGGGTGGGCAAAAGACATGAACAGAAGCTTTACAAAAGATGGACAAATGGCCATTAACACATAAAAAAATGTTCAACATTGTTCATCAGGGAAATGCAAACTAAAACTACAATGAGATATCACCTTACCCCAGTTAGAATGATTTTTATTAAAAAGTCCAAAAACAGTGGATGCTGGCATGTATGCAGAGAGAAAGGAACACTTATACACTGTTTGTGAGACTGCAAGTCAGTACAATCTCTACAGAAAACAGTATGGAGATTCCTCAAAAAACTAAAAGTAGACCTATGATTTAATTCAGCAATCCCACTACTGGGTATCTACCCAAAGGAAAAGAAATCATTTTATCTAAAAGACACCTGAACTCAAATGTTTAATGCAGCACAATTCGCAATTGCAAAGATGTGGAATCAATCCAAGTGCCCATCAATTCATGGGTGGATTAACAAAATGTGGTATAGGTATACCATGGAATACTACCAGGCATAAAAAGGATGAATTGGTGCCTTTTGCAACAATTTAGATGGAACTGGATACCACTATCCTAAGTGAAATATCTAAAGAATGAAAAAATGAACACCACATGTACTCACTATTGGAACTAACTAGTGAACATACATGCACAGAGGGAAGCAAAACTCAGTGGAAATCAAGGAGGGGATGGGGGGGGAGGGGATGGGTGAAAATCTACCTAATGGGTACAATGAACACTATTTGGCTGATGGGCACACTTGTAGCCCTGACTCAAGCATTACAAAAGCAGTCCATGAAACCAAAAACACTGGTATCCCAATAATATTTTGAAATAAAAAAAGGAAGCTAACACATATTTTTTAATGTCATTAAAATTTTTTTATTAAAAATCATAAAATGAAAATGTTTTTAAATTAAATAAAAATGGTCAAAGGATCTGAATAGATATTTCTCAAAAGAAGACATACAAATGGCCAACAGGTATATGACAAAATGCTCAACATCATTAGTCATCAGAGAAATGCAAATCCAAACTACAATGAGATATCATCTCACCCCAGTTAAAATGGCTTTTATTAAAAAGACAGGTAGTAACAAATGCTGGAGAGGATGTGGAGGAAAGGGAACGTTTTTAGACTGGGGAACGCTTTTAGTAAATTAGTGCAACCACTGTGGAAAACAGTATAGAGGTTCCTCAAAAAACTAAAAATAGAACTACCATATGACCCAGCAATCCCATTGCTGGGTATATATCAAAATAATGAAATGCTGCCATTTGCAACAACCTGGATATGACTGGAGAACATTATGTTAAGTGAAATAAGTCAAGCATAGAAAGACAAATGTTACATGTTCTTACTTATAAGTGGGAGCTAAATATTAAAAATAATTGATCTCATGGAGACAGTACAATGACGATTATCAGAGGCTGGGAAGCTTAGCAGGGAGGGGGCATACAGTGCTGATGGTTAATGGGTACAAAAGTAGTTAGATGGAATGAACAATATTTTATAACACAACAAAGTAACTATAATCAATAATAAGTTAGGGTATACTTTAAAATGACTAAAAGAGTGAAATTGAAATGTTCCTAACACAAAGAAATGTTAAATGCCTGAGGTGATAGCTATCCCAATTACCTTGATTTGATTACTTCACATCCTATGCCTGTATCAAAACATCACATGTACCCTATAAGGATATACAACTACTATGTACCCATAATAATTAAAAATCAAAAAAGAAAAAAGGAAATGAACTGAAAGAAGCTAAGGATGGAATGAAAGAGATGGTTAGGTGGCTATTGCTCATTATCTAGGCAGGAGATGATCTGATTCAGGCCAGACTGGTACCAATAAAGGTAGTAGAAGTGGTCAAGTTCTGGAAATTTTTTATACATGCACACACACACACACACACACACACACAAACACACACACACAGAGTCATGCACCATATAACAATGTTTCAGTCAACAATGGACAGCATATATGATGGTGGTCCCATAAAAACAAAATGGTGCTGAAAAATTCCTGTAGCCCAGTGATGTAGCCATCTTAATGTAGTAGCACAACACACTACTCACATGTGTAGAGGGATGTTGGTGTAAGCAAACTCACTGTGCTGCCAATTGTATAAAAGTAGAGCATATAAAATTACGTAGAGTTACATAATAATTGATAATTATAATAAATGACTTTGTTATTGGTTTATGTAAATAAAAAAGAAATGTGTTTTCTTCTACTGTTGGATGGCATGCTTCTCAAATGTCAATTAAATTTGTAGGGTTTTTTGTTTGTCTGTTTTGAGACAGAGTCTCGCTCTGTTGCCCAGGCTAGAGTGCAATGACATCAGCCTAGCTCACTGCAACCTCAAACTCCTGGGCTCAAGCAATCCTTTTTCCCCAGCCTCCCAAGTAGCTGAGACTACAGGCGAACACCACCATGCCTGGCTAATTGTTTCTATTTTTAGTAATTCCCAGGTAATTATTTCTATTTTTAGTAGAGACGGAGTCTCACTCTTCACTCAGGCTGGTCTGGAACTAGTGACCTCAAGTGATCCTCCCGCCTCAGCCTCCCAGAGTGCTGGGATTACAGGCATGAGCCACCAAACCCAGCCAATTATATTAGTGTTATCAAGTAGTTTAGTATCATTAGACAGTGCTATCTAGGTCTCCTATATTCTTACTAAAGTTTTGTCTACTGATTCTATCAATCAGTTAGATAGCAATATTGAAATACCCAATGGTAATTGTGGATATACCTATTTCTCATTTGCATTTTATCACATTTTTACTTTACATATTTTGAACCATTGTTATCAAGTGCATACAAATTTACAATTATTATTTCTTCTTGGTGAATTCACTTGTTTATGTTATGTAGTATCTCTCTCTGTCCCTGAAATTATTTTTGATTAGTGATTGCACTGTGTATCTTTTTTCATTCTTTTACTTTTAACCTGCTTGTACTGTAATATTTTAAGGTTTTGTTTTGTTTAGTAGACAGCATATGGCTTATTTCTGCATTTTGATTCAATTTTAAAACGTATGTTTTTTAATTGGGATATTGAGACCCTTTACTATATTGCTATTTATTTTCTTTTTCCTTTGTGCAATCTACTGTTTGTTACTTTTTCCCTCTTTTTTCTTCTGCTGGATTGAGTATTTCTTATGATTCCTTCTTATCACTACTGTTGGTTTCTTAGACATCTTTTTTTCAATGCTTTAGTGATTACTATAGAGTTTAAAATATATACTTTTTAATTTATCCAGTCTATCTTCAAATGACCTTTCAACACTTTATATACCATATAAATGCCCTAAAACATTCATTTCATCCAAGCCACTCTTTATGAAACTATAGTAATGCATTTATATATCTACATATATTAGGAACCCCAAATTAGACTTAATATTTTTTTCTTTAAACAGTTCAAAATTAAAACAAATGTCTTTGGTATTTAACTTCACTTTTACCACTTCTAGAAGCTCTTCATATCTTATGTAGAGCAACAGTTTCATCTAGTATTCTACTCTTGCCTGAAGAACTTACTTTGACAATGCTTATAGTGCAGACCTACAGGCAAGGAGTCTTTCCAGATTTGGTTTTTGAATTTTTCATTTTTTATCTTTATTTTTCTAAAGGTATTTTTAATGGATATCAAATTCTGAATTGACAGGTTTTTCCTAACTACATACTTTAAAGTTGTAACTCCATTGTATTTTAGTTTGCATGATTCCTGGTGAAATATTAGCTCCTGTTCATAGTTTTGTTACCTTATGTATAATGTGATTTGTTATTTTTTCCCTTTGACTACCATAGATTTTCTCTTTATTTTAGTTTTCAGCAGTTTAAGTATGATGTGTCTAGTTATATTTTATTTTGTCTGTCTATCCATCTACATTCATCCTGCTTGGAATGCCCTGAGCTCCTGGAATCTAGGATTTGTTGACTTTCATTATTTTGGAAAATTCTTATCCATTCTCTTCAAAATTTCTTCTGCCAAGTTTCTATCTCTTCTAGAACTCTAATTACACATATCTTAGACTATTTAATATTGTCCCACAGTTCTTGGATGCTCTGTTCTGTTTCCTTCTCTTTATATTTCTATTGCTCTATCTTCAGGTTAACTTAGTCTGTTCTCTGCTGTGTCCAATCTGCTCGTAGGTCCACTAAAGGAACCCCTCACCTATGACATTGTAAGTTTTGAAGTTTTTTTTTTATTTTGATCTTTTATACTTGACTCTTTTTTAAAAATGCAGTTTCCATCTCTGCTGAAATTGCCCGTTTGTTTATGCATGATGAATATCTATTTCACTAAATACTTCAATATATTAATCGTAGTTTCTATAAAGTTTTGACTTGAAAATTCAAATGTCTGGATCCTCTTCAAATCTGGTTCTGTTGGATGCTTTATACTTTGACAGTGAATTGTTTCTCTATCTCTGCTGTGAATGTATGTCTATCTTCTAATTTTTGGTTGATAGCTGAACATTGTGTTTAGAATAATATAGATACATAGTATGTATCCTGGAAAATGAGCATGCCTCTTCTCTCATGTGTGTGTAGTATTTGGAAGGTTTAGCCAGTCTAGTTAGTTGTTGAGCTTGGTTTGTGTTTTGTTATTGCCCTGGTAACCTTCATTCCAGCAATGACTTCAAATTTCTCTAGCAGTTCACTGCTGATAGCTTGTGTTACTTTGGATTTTGTTGTGGGAGGATTCTTCTCAGTGTTCTTGCTTCACCCTCAGCTTTCAACAGTTCTTGTATTAAAGGAGTATTTTTCCACACCATTGTTCTCTGCTTAATTGCTATTTGGAACATGGTTCATGATATGGTAGGTAAAGTGGATGGTTTACTATTCTTTTGACCCAGCCTCACACTTAGGTAAGCCCTGTGTGTCTAAGAGAATGGAGCTTTCTGTCCATCCCAATGGCAGTCAAACTATCTCCTGTTTCTACAAGAGGGTGAGAGGGCTTAGGTCAGAGAGACTATTGATACTGCATATTTCCCCATCTGCACTGGATCATTTCAGAATCCTGGGCTCTAGTAGTCTTCCTTCTTCTCTCCGAGGGAATATGAATTTAATTTCCATTCCTCTTTCAGTTACAATTGGCCCCTGCCTATTTTTATTGATAGACATTTTCCTGACACTTCTGCAGTAGTACACTGCTGTTGCTTATTACTCAGTACAAAACTGAAATAAACAGACAGCTTTTGCTTTTCCTTCCTGCTTACCTTTGCCTGGGACCGAAGCCATGTGAGTTTTTTGCACCTTCTCCAGAAGCAAACTGCTTTGCTTTTACCTTCTCCCTGAGGCTGTGGCTCCTTGCCTAGATGCTCAGAGAAGAGGGGTTTACCTGCCTCTTTCCTGAGAGCATATGACTTTTACCTCATTTGAGAGAAATGTGAAGATGCACCATCGAGGAGGTTCATTTAGTTTTCCTCCCCTTCCCTGAATACTTCTCGTGAGCACAAGAAGTTAAAACAACAACAAAACAACCTTAGAACATATAGTACTTCACTCAGATCTGAACTCCTAAGGATTCTACTCTGTCATATTAACTTATGCTTGGCCTTTAAAATGTGTTTAAATATTGGCTATTTTCTCCTTATCTGCCTTTATTAGAAGTAGCCTCTTTCTTTCACAGTCTTCTAAGGGTGAAATAGTTTATCTGTATCATCTCTCTTTGAAGGAAGTTTTTCAGGCTTTGAAAATCAGTTCTTCTGATTAAAAGAAGCCTCATTTCTCTAATGGTCTTTAAAAGAGTAATCCTTTCAAAAATTTTGTTGTTTTTAGGGTAAAATGACATTCTCTTGCTGTTTTCTACATTTTCCACAAAAGGAGAACCCACCAGGACCATTTTATATGAGAAAACCGAGACTTGAAGAGACCAAGTAACTTGCTCTGTATCATAATCTATTAAACATTATGGCCCAAATTTAAGCTCAGGTTTTACTGAAATAAAACCCTATTGTCTTAAACATCACACTACAATGCATCTTGTGTGATCTTTTTGCCAAAGGACCATATTTTACATGTCTAGTTAATTCTAGTCAGATTCAACTATTTTCCTTTTTATTCCAACAGAACACTAGAAACAATGTTGTAATTATTCAATGAGTCAATAAATTTTCTACCCTAAGTGAGTCTAGAGTGTGAGAAATTGTTTTGGGTGAGTATGCCTAGAAAATTGCAGCCCTTCTCGGAGGCCTGAGCCATTTTGGAAAGTAAATGCTCAGCACTTTGCTATTATTAAATAGGGTTGGATAATTCTTGCCATTTGTCATAGAAATGCACAGGCAAGACCAATGAGGAAATCGTGTGATCACAGGAGCTCGAGCTTGAAAGGAGAGGACAGCTTCAGGGCAGAGGAATTCTGCATTAAATTGTGAAAGGTGGGCCGGGCGCGGTGGCTCACGCCTGTAATCCTAGCACTCTGGGAGGCCGAGGCGGGCGGATCGTTCTGAGCTCAGGAGTTCGAGACCAGCCTGAGCAAGAGCGAGACCCCGTCTCTACCAAAAATAGAAAGAAATTAA
>CAUYSK010093715.1:0-21502 GCA_963575035.1 Avahi laniger
TCAAGTTGTATTACTGATGTTGCAAATGGATACCAAGTAATGAACTGAGAAAGGGCAGAAAAGAAAAACAAGATTATTTTAATTAACAGTTAAAAAAAAACCCAACACTTTTCAGTTGGGCCCAATTGGTTGATTTCCACATGAAAAAAATTGTGTCAGCCGGGCGTGGTGGCTCACGCCTGTAATTCTAGCACTCTGGGAGGCCTAGGCAGGTGGATCACTCAAGGTCAGGAGTTGGAGACCAGCCTGAGCAAGAGCGAGACCCCGTCTCTACTAAAAATAGAAAGAAATTATCTGTACAACTAAAAATATATATATATACAGAAAAAATTAGCCGGGCATGGTGGCACATGCCTGTAGTCCCATCTACTCGGGAGGCTGAGGCAGGAGGATTGCTTGAGCCCAGGAATTTGAGGTTGCTATGAGCTAGGCTGACGCCACGGCACTCACTCTAGCCCGGGCAACACAGTGAGACTCTGTCTCAAAAAAAAAAAAAAATTGTGTCAATCAAGACTAGGGCATCACTTGCACTAGAAAAGAAGCCCGGAAGTAGAGCTGAGGTCGCATGCTCTTCATCATACCTAATACTTATTTTAGCCAGGTGTTTGCCATCCTCAGTAGCTGGGGATGGAAGAACTTGTCCTGGATTAGGGGAAGTGGTTGAGACGAGGCTGGTAAACAGAAGACGGTGTCTTCTACCACAGGAAAGTGCTAATAAAAAAGAAAAAAAGAAAAACAGAAGAGAGTGTCATTGTACTGGCAGGAGGTTGGCGTGGACAATCTCTAAGGTCCCTGTGGTTTGAAGGTTCTGTGATTCTGTCAGCCTCACCCAGTCCAAGACTGGCAAAGGCTTTGCTGTATTGTTCTTCTCACGCAGAGGCTCTGCACGTGGCAGAGGCCCAGCTACAACACACCCGCTGAGTTGCACACACCGACATCCCGCTGTGGACAGGAGACAGGCACTAGACAGGCGTGTGTGTTCTGGGAAAAGACCATCCCTGGGAGGTCCGGCGCAGCCTCGCCTGGCCCCTGCTGTGGGCCCCACTTGCTTCTCCACTCTCTTGCACACACCCAAAAATGCTTGTCTTTGTCACTCAGTCCTTACTCAGCTTTGTCCTACTCAAGACCCTTTCAGTTGCGAGAAGTCCATTCAAGGTGACTCAAAGGTAGAAGGCGCGGTCCTCCTGGGGACTGGCCCTCCCTATCTCGGGCCACAATGTCTTTGCTGTCCACCTGCCTCTGTGTGTCTGCTCCACCCTGCTGTCTACACCTCAGCCTCCCTGGCTCCACGCAGCTTGAGTTCCCGCATAACTCCGCGTGAACTGTGCTATCTTGATACGGCGCCAGCTTTGGCCTCAGTTCTGTGTGACTTTTCAGCTCCGCTCCCCACAGCTGACTGACTCCGATTCTGGGTCCCATCTCCAGATTTCTTATAACAGTCTGACTGCTGCCTGCCTTGGGTCAGTTGACCACCCCTACTCTGATCAGCAAGGCCAGAGAGGGGAAGCAGGAGAACACATGTGTGGCCACTGAGGCCCCTCCAGCAGGAGCTGTAGTTGTGAGGGCTGGGGGCTCCCCAAGGAAGGGTTTGTGTCTAGCTGAGCACTCCAGAAAGAGACCACAGTATCCTCTGACTGAGTCAGCCACTCAGGAATACACATCTGAGAATATGAGTCCTGAGGTTCCTTCATATTCTACTCTGGAAAGATTCTCTGCCTAGATCTGAGTTCCACAACTAAGGGAGATAGTAAGAGCACTGGGGAAAAGATTCACCAGGAAATTTCAAGATAATGGTGACAATTATGAGGAAAAGGCCCTTTCAGTTCTAAAATTTGTGTTGTTTTGTTTTTGAGACAGGGTCTCACTCTGTTGCCCACACTGGAATGCAGGGGTATCATCATAGCTCACTGCAGCCTCAAACTCTTGGGCTCAAGTGATCCTCCCACCTTAGCCTCCCACGTAGCTGGGACTACAGGCTCACCACCACACCCGGCTAATTTTATTTTATTTTTATTTTTTGTAAAGACAGGGTCTTGCTATTGCCCAGGCTAGTCTCAAACCCCTGTCCTCAAGCAATCCTGCCTCGGCCTCCCAAAGTGCTAAGATTACAGGCATGAGCTACTGCACCCAGCCTAAAATTCATGCTTTATGTGTAAAGATAACAATATGCAAACTACAGAAGAAAAAAGTAGTCTGTATTTAACTACTAGATGCCTAAAAAGAGGAAGGGAACTAAATGGCAGCGAGGGCAACAGTAATCCTCCATTTTACACACACTGTTAGCAGCAATTTAAAAATACAGTCCCCAGATATGACAAGGTTGAGGTGATACTTGTACTCACACACTGCTAGCATGCATTGATGAAACACTTCTAGCATTGTTAGGTAGATGGCGAGGGATTCCAGGTCTCCTAGGCATGAAAGTGGGTGCTGTGCCCCCATCTTGGTCCTGCCCCACCCTAATCTGAGCAGCTGCCATACCTGGGGAGGAGGGAATACGTACGAATCTGCCAATCATAACCTGGTATGCCAGCTGCATAAGAATGCAGAGGACTCTCTAGCCCACGGGGCAAGCTGCATGGGTGCCATAGAGTGCAGAAATTGAACTAGAACAACCTGCATGCGTCGTTAAGGCTCAGGTCCTATCAGAGTGGTTCTGTGGTGACTTCTGAACCACAAGGGGGGTTCCTGTTCGGGCACTATAAAACAAGACGCAGACCATAGACAACCCCTTTTTTTTGCGCCCTTCCTTTTGCTCTCCCTTTGCTGCAACAGTGGGTCCAGTCGTCATCTGTGGTGCATGTATCTTGCCCCGTAAACCTATATCTTGCTCTTGCTCTATAATCCCATCTTTCTCTCCTCAATAAGCCTCATTTTCGTGCGTGCCTAACTTTGGCATGTCTGGTCATTCTTCAGCCATGAGTGTGCAAAGAACTGACATTTCACACTGAAACCTGACAGCATCTCAAAGAATTTAACAGCTATTTCTGTGTCCATTCTACAGGCACAGAAACAAAGACACAGGAAGGTAACACGTTGACACCACACAGCCTGTCAGTGGTGCAGCTGGGCCTGTGTGTACTCACCCCCGAGACCATGGCCTCTCCTTCAGCCCCAGGGTCCTCTGTCCCACCTGATCATCCGAATCATGAGATGGGGACTGGGGCTGAAATACATAACAGACTGTAGGTGCTGCCTGAGAGCAACTGAGACATGTCCCCTGGGAGAGGGCCTTGGCTCTGTATTTTTATAAAGCTCCACAGTTATTTCTGATGATCGGCCAGGTCTGAAAGCAATTGCACTCATCTAGCATTTTCAGCCAGAAAACTAATAAAAAGGGCTGTTTGGTGGCTGTGTTTTCTTGGCCGTGAACGGCTTACGGGAAATATCAATACTGTCATGAAAAAGCACAGTGACATCTCACCTATACCATATCACACCCCACACCCTACTGTTAATGGGAAAAAAACCCAAACTCAATAAAATAATTTTATACGGGTTTATTCTGAGCCAAATGTGTGTGACTGGCCCAGTCACATGGCCTCAAGAAGTCCTGAGAAAATGTGCCTGCGGTAGCTGGGTTAGGGTTTGGTTCTTACATTCAGGGAGATAGGAATTGCACGGAAGTCGATACCTGGAGGGCCTACATTGGTTTGGCCCAAAAAGGGGGGACATCTCCAAGGGGTGGGGAACTTACAGGTTATAGGTGGGTTTAAAGGTTTTTTTATTTATAATTGGTTAAAGAAATGAAGCTTTGTCTAAAAGCTTGGAATGTTTTAAGATAAGGATGTCTGTTAATCAGAGACAAGCCACCCTACTGACATTCAAGGGATCTGTTAAGGAAATTGATGGCCTGCATGTACTTTGTCTTGTATAGCCTTAGGCCTGTTCATGATTTAGTATCCTGTTGTGGAAGGGAGGGGGCGTGACCAGGCGTGTCTTTCCTCCCTTCTCATGGCCAGCAACTCAGCTTTAGGGTTTTTCTGGGGTTCCCTTGACCAAGAAGGGATCCATTCAGTTGACTGGGGGTCTTAAGATTTTATTTTAGTTCACACTACCCTGAGCACTTGAGAATGAATCCACAACGATGGTGTGAACCTGGATGCTTTAGGAGGCCTCCTTGTGCTCTCCTGAAAACCAAAAAGTGAGCAGGGGCTAGGCGGGGTGAGAAAGGGTATAAAGTGGCTTTGCTCAGTGCCTGCCACATAGCACAAATTCAATAAATGTTTATTGTCGAATCTGTTTTCAGAGCTACTGTCACTGAATGGTAAAGGTAACCTGCATTTCACACCCTTTCATTTCCAGCCACTTTACAGGAAAGGGCTAAAAAGCCATTAACAGGTGTGAAAAGCCAGGGACCAAGCAAATCTGATATTGGGTAGTAACAATTCTCTTTATCAAACAAACCAAAGAGTAACTCCAGTTTGAAATAAAAGAAAGGTAAATATGGTAAATATTGATTGGCCCTTGGGCCCTTGCTAACTGGTTATAGCCCTATGAGTTCAAGTGTCCCAAGTCCAGGTACCTTCTGTCCCCCACCCCCAGGCCATCAGAGCCTGCGAGCAAGTTCTTTCAACCCCTGCACAGCCAGCCCTAGACGCCCCACCTCTTAACTGTCAGTTGTCCTGATTGGGTCCCTCCTTGGGGTGAATGTCCCAATAGGAAAGTGTGGAAAGGAAGTATTTGTCACCACAGTATGTATTATTTATCCTTCAAAATGCCAGTCCAATCAGTTCGGATTTTAAGCCCCCTGTTCCTTCTCTTACAAGGTCTACTCCGATTTCTTTGCCCTTCAAGGCCTGACTTCCACTCGAGGAGGTGAGAAGAGCAGTGGGAGGGGATGGAGCAATTGCCTCTCATGGTCTCTCCCGGGGAGGCAGGCGAGGCAGGCGATTCCAGCCCCGCTGTGAGGTCCTGTATGCTTTGGCGTGCATGTCAGCAAAAAATTCAGTTGTATGATGCTCAGAGTTCTCCTTACTGGTTTTGTACCTTAGCATTCGTGACATACAAGGGGATACCTCTGAACTGGTGAGACCCTCACTTTGTAGGATAACAAGGAGTCTGGGCATATTTTTGTTTTGGTGCAACAGTTGGTGTCTGCGTCTATTCTGGCTTCTTTAACAAAATGCCATAGACTGGGTGGCTTACAAACAGCAGAATTTTTTTCCCCACAGTTGGGGAGGGGTTCCTCTGGGTTACAGACTGCCAACTTCTCTTTGTGTCCTCGCATGGTGGGAAGAGGGCGAGAGAACTGTCTGGTGTCTCTTTTATAAGGGTCCCATGACCTAATCACCCACCAAAACCCCTTCTCCTAGTACCATCACCTTGGGCGTGAGGATTTCAACATACAAAGTTGGGAAGGGGACATCACTCTGTAGTTGATTTCTCATACCTTGAACAAGCTTGATAGGAGAACTTGTTCTGTATCTTTTTTTAAAATGATGAATAAACCTTATTTTGAAAACAACTATTTGCTGTCTCCCATGCTCAGCTGAAATGAGCGCACAACTCTGTTATTTTTCAAAGTAGAGGCTAACACCTACACAGGATCTACTTTTGGGCTTGGAGAGGGTGGTTAACGCCACAGCTCATGAAGACTGACTTGCCAAATTAATTTAAATTGGGTCGAAGAGCAATTCTAGCATGTGGCTGAAATCACGCAGACTGACCTCAAGCTTGGGCGGTGAAAAATAAATAGCCTTATGTACAAGTGGCGGAGTCATCCCGGGAGCTGTCTTTCTAAGCGTCTTTTTCCGCGATCCAACAAAGGGAATTTAGAAGTTGTCAGACCTTCATCTAGTTTTTCTGGCTCCTGACACTGTCCTCCTACTTGGCTTCAGGGAGACTTGCTAAGGGTGGAGAAGCAGCTCCTTACTCTAGAGTTGGGAGGGAGGGTGGGAAAGATGGATGTGCTTGGCTGAGTATCAGTGGTTACCACAAAGCTTTTGACTGTTTCTATGAAGAGAGGTCTGGAGTCTCACATAATTACTGTTTAGTTCACGCTGCAGTGTCTAGAATGTGAAACAAAAGGACCTAAAGAAATCAGCCTGGAAACAGTTTAATAATTATTGTAAACATAACTCCTAATCACACTACTTCAATTTATCATGTATAAACAATGTGAACGATACCTAGTCTCAGAAAAAAAATTGAGGTCACTTAAAACTTCCTGTACAAGCCAGGTGAGTGCCTATAGTACCAGCTACTTGGAAGGCCGAGGTGGGAGGATCACTTGAGGCCAGCAGTTTGAGACCAGCCTGGACAACACTGGAAGACTTCATCTCTACAAAAAATTTTTTAAAAATATTAGCCAGGCGTGGTGGCACACACCTGTACTCCTAGCTACTCAGGAGGCTGAGACGGGAGGATCGCTTCGAGCCCAGGAGTTTGAGGCTGCGGCGAGCCCCCCCGACGCCGCCCACCCCACCATTGGAGGAAAACTGAGGCGCTCCAGAGGGGAGATAAATCCTTCCCGGCTGCGAGCCCATCAGTCTGAACTGAAGCAAGCCAGCAGCATTGGACAGCAGATAGGGCAGGCCCAGGGCTCTGCAGACCGTGGGCAGCCTAGAGCAGAGGGGCCAAGCTGGGCACGAGTGAGCAGCCACTGGCTATGATCCCACAGCAAGCTGGGCACAGGGCCTGCACAGAACCCCTCCAATCTCCTGTCTCTCTTCCTGGTCCCTATGTCTGTTTCTAGCTTCTCAAAGCTTTCTCCTCCAGTGTCTCTGCCCAGCTTCTCCCCTGGGAGTACCCCACCCCCAGTTTCTCTATTTGTGTAATACAAACAGACTCAAAGCATATATACTCTTCTGTAAGTTGCCTTTGTCACTTACTATATGGTGGACATCTTTCTGTATCAGTTCATACAGCTCAGCCTCATCCTTTTTACCAGCCATCGTAGATTTATGATATGGATGTACCATAATTTCTTTAAATGTTCCCCCCTAACATACATTTAGGGTGTTTCCAGGCTTGGGTTTTGTTCTGTTCTGCTTCGCTTTGTAAACAATGGTGCAGTGAACATCTTTGTCCATAGACCCCTGTGCTCCTGTGTGGCCTCAGCCGTTTTAGGAGGCACTGTCCTTGAGGAAGGAGCCAGCATCTCTCAGCATCAGGCAGTTGCAGTCATGGTGCGTCCAGACCTGAGTTCTACCCTGACTCTCCTCAAGCCTCAGGAACTAAAGTGTAAAGAATTTGCAAATCTGCTGTGAAAATTCGTGAGGAGCCAGGTCTCTGTCAGCACTAGAGATCACTGGCTTACCCATTTTCACCTCCAATATCCAGGCAGTAAACTTTCTCTGTCTTTAAAGACATTTTCCTGATACCAAACATTTCCATCTATTAAAGGCCAGATTTTTACTTTTTAAATAAATTTTCTTCTGTCTCAGAGTTTAAACATGCTCAGAGTTGCCCTGTTCCTGGCTGCCTGTTTATATTTTTTCTTTGCTTTAGAATCTTGCACTAGAAACAACTCCTGCATGAAGGAATCAGCTTCTCCTTATTTCAGTCCATTCAACTATGAACGTTTCACTCCTTAAAGGAAAAAATTATACCTAAAGGTACAAATATTGACATCAGAGCACCGTGTGTGTGGCTCAAAGACCAACTAGCACAAAGACCTTTGAGGAAAAGCACTGTTCTGCTGGGCACTGTGGCTCACGCCTATAGTCCCCGCACTTTGGGAGGCCGAGGCATGAGGATTACCTGAGGTTAGGAATTTTGAGACCAGCCTGAGTTACACAGTGAGATGCCGTCTCTACAAAAAAATTAAAAAGAAAAAAAGGAAAGAAAAGCAGTTTCCACACCATCCCTACTTCCTCCCTCCCAAACTCTTTTTACTAGACCCTGACTGTCCTCTACAACTTTTTGTTTGCCTGGAGTTTAAAACTGCCCTTTTTTCTTTACCATACTTTCAAGTTTTATCAAGTTCTCAATAATGCTAATAATTCCATACATTCCTTCTTTCCCCCCGGAACCCTCAGTCATCTTGCTCCAAAATGGTTTACACACATCTGTTGTCCTGACAGTTCTCTTATGACTTCCTTATTACATTTTTTGTTTCTTTTCTCCCTTATTTTTAACAATCGCATTCCCAGATATCGTCCTAAGAAAGAATATATGGTAGCCAGGTGTAGTGGCACTCACCTGAGGTAGGAAGATCACTTGAGCCCGGGAGTTTGAGTCTTGGCTCAAACATAGTGAGAACTTGTCTCTAAATAAATAAATGAATGAACGAATGTTAAAAAAGGAAAAGGATATATGGGAAGTAAGTGTTCTAAGTCTGAAATGTCTATATTCTCCCACATGCTTCATGATAATTTGGCTGGAGACAGAATTCCAGGTTGAAATAATTTTCCTCAGAAATACTAAGGCATTGAGCCACTCGGATTCAGTGTCCAGTATTGCTGGGGAAGTCTGCGTCTCCTTCCTTGTAGGAGGGCCGTTGAGAGGCAGTGTGTGATGGTTAAGAGAACTGGATCGCCTGGCCCTATTTCTGTTTGCCGGCTCTGTGACCTCAGTTTCTTGTCTGTGAAGTAGGAATGATAATAATAACATCTACTCATAGGGCTGTTGGAAGGATTAAATGATTAATGGAGGAATGGTGCCTGGAAGAATTCCTGGTACATAGGATAGTTCCTGGGACTGATTAATATTTTTCTTTGAGGGGCTTTTTATTTTTCTTTGTCTTTAGTGTTATCACTAAATGTGATATCTCTGATGTGTCAGTAATTTAAGTCTTTTTTCATTTACTTGACACTCAATATCACTATCAGTTTGAAGACATACCCTCATCTCAGGGAAATTATTTCTTATGTTTCTCTGATAATTTTCTCTCCATTTTCTCTCTTCTCTCTTTTTTGAACTACCATTAGTCAGGTTGGTTCCTAAATTGATTCTTTAAATGTCTAATTTTTTCTCTCAATTTCTTCCTTCGCCTTTTTAAAAAATTTGTTCTAAAAGACTTTATCTTCTAGTCCTTCAATTAAGAAGATTTTTAATGAAAATTTTTCATTTCTAAGAGCCCCTGTTCTTTGATTTTTCTCATTTCCTAGCATCCTGCTTGTTGGATTTCTCGGGGATACTAATTAGAGGAATTGCTGTTGGCTCTTCTGTCCGCTGAATTATATCTGTTTTCTGTTTGTTCATCTTGGTCTTTCTCTTTCATGCTAAAGGCTTTGTTGGTGATTCTTGCCTATTTGTTCACATTTTTTAAGCGAGGAAATTGGATGTTTGATTAGGACTTCTGTGTGTGGGCAGGATTTGTCACCAACAGACTTTGCTTTAGGGTGAGCAGGTGGGAACCTGGCCATGGTTCTGGGGATCCTGAAATGCCAGCATGTGGGGGACCTAAATTGGAGACAGCACACATTCTTACTGCTCTGATATTTCCCAGAGAGTCTCTTCAATTTTTTTGAAGAGAAAAGATCTATGTAATGTCATGTTATATTTTTTATTGTTTGTCCTGAAGATAAAACTCCTGACTGTAAACCACCTTCGCATATCAATGTTGTGCCTCCTCCCTCTTATGATAATAGCTACCACAAATTGACCACCTATTAGGGCCAGGAATATAGTAGGGATTAGATCATCTCACTTACATCTGTAGATAGACAGATCACCTCACAACTACCCTGGAAGGTACATATTATTATCTCTGTATTCCACAGGGGTAAATTGAGCCTTAGAGAGGTGAAATAAAATGTCTAGAGTCACATAACCAATGAGAATTGAAGGGAGAATCTAAACTCAAATCTCTCCAACTCCAAAAGCCATATGCTCTTAACCACTATGACAGACTATATCCTGGATGGCCTGTATGCTGGGGACAGAGGCGGGTCTTTTTGGTGGAACTTGGTGTACCACCTCCAGCCCCCAGGGGTAGATTTCTGTTCCTGGTCTTATATAGAAATTAAACGGTTTTAGAGTTAAGAGGGTCACTTGCTTTTAGCCACTGTTCGGCCTTGTTTGCCTTGTTCTTTATTTTTAAAAGAAACAATCAAATTCCCTGGATGTTTGTTAAGCTTGACTTTATTGACACAGAGAGAAGCTCTTGCCTTGGCAGTACCTTTTCAGGCCCTTTCCCATTGGAGGACACTGCCAAGGGCATTGCATTCAGGTATGTTTCTGAAGCCAAGGGCCGCTCTCCTGAAATTGTTGCAGTACCCACATTGTGCTGGAATCACTGACATAGCTACTTGATGCCTGGGCACTGCCTCTGCTGTTGACAGAAATGGAGGCTCTCTGCTGAGTGATTGTCAGAGCCCTTTTCTGAACTTATTAATGTCACCCAAGGTCACTCAGTAGGTTAGAACTGTGAGTTCTCAGCCATTCTCTAATTCTGAGGTTGCTTAAAACCTTTCTGCCTCAGAGCTCTCATTTTTGAAAAGAGAATAAATAAAAGAATCATTCCAGCTACCTCTCAGAGACAGCCAGTGTCAGGGCATACAAGGAAAGGCTTGGGATTGTTAATTTTAAAGCAAAGGGATCCAGTACTCTTTGAATGACTTTTATTGATTTTTATTGTTTAATATAACTTGCCATTTTCTAGAAAGTCTGCATATAGAAAGAAATGAGGAAAACATTCCCAACCAGAAGATGAACAACTTCTTCTCTTTAACATATCAGTTTTACAGTTATGAGATATGTGTGTGTGTGTGTGTGTGTAAAATAATACATATATATTAAAAAAGGTAGGGCCGGGCATGGTGGTTCATGTCTGTAATCCTAGCACTCTGGGAGGCTGAGGTGGGTGGATTGTTTGAGCTCAGGAGTTCAAAACCAGCCTGAGCAAGAGCGAGACCCCGTCTCTACTAAAAATAGGAAGAAATTAATTGGACAACTAAAAATATATAGAATAAATTAGCCGGGCATGGTGGCGCATGCCTGTAGTCCCAGCTACTTGGGAGGCTGAGGCAGAAGGATCGCTTGAGCCCAGGAGTTTGAGGTTGCTGTGAGCTAGGCTGACGCCACGGCACTCTAGCCCAAGCAAGAGAGTGAGACTCTTGTCTCAAAAAAAAAAAAAAAAAGTAGGCCATCCCCTCCCCTCAACACAAACTTCTTCAGAAATTATTTTCTGATCCTCAGAATAGGAAGGACTTTGTACTCATAGGAAAATAAACATTTGATATACACTTAAAAAGTGGTTGACATATACATTGTTAAAATGGGAAGAATAACATTAAACAAGGTAAATTGTACATTTGAAAGGAGGTTTAAATATGCATTTCAAAAACAAGGTGAGTGGTACCCAGCCTCCAATAGCGTTTCCTATGCCGCCCAGCCCCTGGTATTCATATCTTTGGGTAGTCAGTCACCTCCCACACTGAATGGGGCTGACCATGTAACCATTAGGATGCTGAGGAAATGATGGTGTGTAACTTCCAAAGCTAGATCTTCAAAAATATTGTGGCTTCCACCTTGCTTTCTATTAGATCTCTCTCTGTGGGGGAAGCTATCATGGGGGACACTCAGGTAACTCTATGATAAGGTTCAGGGGGCAAGGAGTTGAGGCCTCCTTGCCACAGCCATGTGAGTGAACATCTTGGAAGTAGGTCCCCCAGCCCAGTCAGACATTCAGATGACTGCACACCCAGCCAACATTTTCACAGCAACCTCATGAAAGAGACTCCAAGCTCAAACCATCTAGCTAACTTGCTCTTGAATTCTTGACTTACAGACACACTGAAATAATAACTGGGTTTTTTGTTTTTGTTTTTTGTTTTTGAGACAGGGTCTCACTCTGTTGCCCAGGCTGGAGGGCAGTGATGAAATCATAGCTCACTGCAGCTTTGAACTCCTGGCCTCAAGCGATCCTCCCACCTCCACCTCCTAAGTAGCTGGGCCTCCTGAGTAACATGAGCCGCCACGCCTGGCCAGAATAAATGTTTATTATTGTTTTAAAACACTAAATTTGGGGATTACTTGTAATGAAGCAATAGATAATTAATACAAGTCACAGTAAACAAGACGAAAGAGATTTAGATATATATTTGAAAATAAAAGGGATTGCCAGTATTCAGAATTTTTTTTTTTTTTTTTTTGAGACAAAGTCTTGCTCTGTTGCCCTGAGTAGAGAGTGCAGTGGCGTCATCATAGCTCGCTGCAACCTCAAACTCCTGGGCTCGAGGGATCCTCCTGCCTCTCAGCCTCCTGAGTAGCTGGAACTACAAGTGGGCGTCAAGGCACCAGCTAATTTTTCCATTTTTAGTAGAAATGGCTGGTCTCCAACTCCTGAGCTCCAGCAATCCTCTCGCCTCAGCCTCCCTGAGTGCTAGGATTAGTCTGGAGCCACTAGGCCCAGCCCAGAATTCTTAAGTTTTAGAACACATGACAAAGTTATTTTGATTAGGTAGGGCTGATTTCACTCATTATTCTCCCTCTGTGGATTACACACGTTCCCGCTCATTCTTACTGATCTATTTGTTAGGCAGCAATTATACTGTCCCAGGGATTGTCATCGTCCACCACCACTACAAGAATGCCAAGGGAGGTAGACAAGCTGAGAGGGAGGGGAGAAGGAACTTTCTACTACACAGCAGCAAACCACAATTGAAAACAAGGTCAAGACTTTTGAATCTAACAGTGAGCATTACCCCAACCATCTTCCAGTTCATACCAGTGGTCCTGAGGTTATCAGTCCTGTGTTTCCATGATACTTCCCAGCAAGAGGACCTCCAGTTGTTGAAATCATGCTGGGCTGAGTCCCACGGTCTTTTGAACTACAACTTACCCTGGAGTTCTGTAGCAAGAGAACTTGGGTGCCCTCTGGTGGCCTTCTGTTGAACTACACCACCCAAACATTACCACGGCCCTTTATTTTTATTAATCAATCGGTTAGCCATGTATGAGTTAAATTAATGATGTCTCCGTTCTGTACCCACACGGTAGATGCAGCAACTGGGAGGATAATTTTTTTAAAAAATAAATAACCTACATACTTTTTTTTAACCACTTGCAGATATTTTCCATTCCTTACCACATTTATTTATACCTTGGCAGGGTGTGACTAATGGGTTATGCTTGTTGATGGTACACATTTTAATACAATCATTACGATTTTATCGCCCACTCTAATTCCCCTGAGAAGTCTTAGAGAAATGGTTGCAAGGTTTGTTAAGTTTTTCTTGAGAGCTACAATACTGATGATTGACTCAACTCCTGTTTTCATATTTGCTGGTTTCAGAAGCCCCTAAGACAAAATTTCAGGTAGTAACTATCAGTTGTTTATCCTCCCCACTTGGCACGCCCAGCATTCCAGCATCTTCCCTGCCTTTTGCCTTTCTTCTGGATAGGAAAGCCAGTAATAGGGCGAAGTAGTAACAAGAAGATACAAAAGGGTGGTTGCTGTCGGGGTGCTCACGCCTGTAACCCCAGCACTTTGGGAGGCAGAGGCCGTAGAATTGCTTGAGGCCAGGAGTTCAAGGCCAGTCTGGGCAACATAGACACTGCCTAAAAAAATAAATTTAAAAAAAGGGTGCGGCTGGTCCAATGGTAATGGGTTATCAGAACTTACTAACATTAGTGTCACTAAAGTTGGTATACAGCCTCCCACTGCTAAATTTGACTGGCTTTAAAAAAAAATTAAAAAGGGTGATTGCAGATATATGTGAAGAATAGAGACGATTCTATAATGATGCACATGTGCTTTGCACAGTGAGTACTTAACTATCCGCTGAAAGAATAAATTCATAAAAACCCTTGCTAACCATAGTGGCCATATTAGAATGCCTACACAATAAATTAGTAACAGACCCAGACTGAACTTAATGTACCAACAGCTCCATTTCCATTCCCAAGGGAAGATTTGGTATCTTTCTGCAAAGACGAATTCGGAGGCAAGACTTCCTCTCCCTCCCCTTAGCCATCAAGCATTTGGATAATGAGAGGCAGTAGCATCCATTTGCTTTGCACTGCCTGCCTTTTATTGTAAGTTTTCTCCTTACCAGTTTTTATTAACACTTTGATTGACGTTGCTAAGCAACGTGCCAAGTTTGGGCACTTCAACAGGCCACATCTGTACAAATGTCTGCCTAATTCTTCTGGCTCTGAAGGAAACCCGACTGCACCAAAAAGCTGCTCTTTATGGTTGTTTTCTCCTGTTTTTTGTTTGCTTGTTTTGTATTTTTTCTCTTTTTCCTTTCCCTGAAGCGCTGCCAGTATAGACATAGTGCCGCTTCAATCCATCTCAGAGCCACCGCCGCGCCGCAGCCGCCCGCTCCGGGCGACACCTCCCATCCTGAGCGCGGGGACAGCGAGGGCAGGGCCGCCGAGCTGCTCGTGCTGCGGATCCCGGATCCTCTTTAGCTCGTTTTCATTTTCCCAGGCTAAAGCGAGCAGCCGTTTGGCTTCTGAAAGAGCTGCGACTGCGGCGGCCCACATTCTGTCATCAGGAAATGCTCCTTGTCATAGTGCCCGGAAAATAGGGTGGAGGAGGAGGATATGGATAAAACTGATGAGTTGCTTTTTTTTTTAATTTGGACACGTTCGAGGACATTCTGCTAGAAAATGCGGTGGAAGGGAGACGAGAAAAATGCAGGCGCCTCCCAGCCGCATTTGTCCGGAACCTGGAAGCCGCGGCGCGGGCGGCGGGCTGGGGCGAGGAAGCCGGCGGGTGCGGAGGAGACGAAGGCCGTGGGGTCTCCGGCCGCAGCGCTTGGAGGGGCCCGCGGCCATCAGATAGAAAACTGCTCCCTCACCTAGCCCTGCGGGTGTGCCTCTCAACAGAGATCTTTGAATTCTCTCCGTGGGATCCACACGCCGGTCCAAGCCTCAAGTCACCCCCAAAAGTCCGTGTTCCTTGTATGTTTCCCAGGAGATTTGACACTACACCAAAAACAAACAAACAAAACAAACAGGCGATCCTCCTGAGAAGCTGGGATCACAGCACACCAACCCTGCCCAAATCCTGGGTGAATTGTCATAGTGGGTGTTTGGAGAATTCGTCAGTGATTGCTATGCCAGCATGGCTAGTGCTAACTTAATCATACAGGCAAATGACTGAACTATGTAAATAGCTCCTGCTGAACACAAACTGAATGTACCTCAACTCAACTTCCCTTTAGTTGGATTCCAAAAATGCCTGTAGCCACTTCAGTGCCGCCCGATCAGAGATGGAGAGTCACAGAGAAGAAATCAATGTACACAGCAATCTTGACTGATTACAGATACAATATCTTACTTTTGCAAATTTTACAAAAACATTTGGGCCTCTAAAGGAATCCAGACAAGAGAAGATTCCTAGCTTTTCTGGAAAAATCAGAGGACCTAGCAATGTTGGGCTCTCAGCCCCCTCAGGACTACAATCCCTGGAGCTGGGTGGGGAGCACATGCTCTCCTGGGTGCCAGCCTCTCCCCTGCCTGCTCTCCTCAGCTGCACGGCCTGCTGGCCCCTGTGGCAACTGCAGTCTGCAGCCCTGCAGCCCATCAAGCCTGAGTGTGGGCTGCTTAACTCTGGCCAAAGGCTTTAAATGAAGGTTGTCCAGCCCTGACTGAGAGTAGAGTAAATGGAATAGATTAACACAAATAGTTAATCTGCCAAAAATGTTCATCTTCGTTTGAGTTGGAGAAGAACCCTGAATACTCCATTAAAATTTAACACAAGGTGCTGGGTACATAGAAAGGGCAGTTGAATGATTCAAAGCTCTCAGGTGTGCACCAAGGGAGGGTTGAGTGCAGCCAGGTGGAGGATGGATGAGGGGCATTCCAGGAGGCAAAATGGCACCAGCAGCAGGGGATGGGGGAAAAGTGAAGGGTGTGTTGGGGTCTGCCGGGGGCTCTCAGGGGGTGAAGCTGGAGGGGGTGGGCTGTGGAAGGCAGGCATTTCACTTAAGCCATTGGGAACCATCACAGACTCAAATGTTAACGGTTAATCATTTGTTAATATATTAACCTGCTGGAAGTGCTAACATTTTTAAAAAGGCCTTTTGGAGCCCAGAAGACTTGGCCCAGAGGCAGTCTTTTTTATTTTTTTTAATTTTTATTTTTCTAATTATGGAAAATTTCAATAATATAATGAAGCCCTCTGTCTCCATTCTCCTGCCTCAGTGATTATCGACTCAGAGCCAATCTAATTTCATCTGTCTCACCATTCACTTCTCCTTTCTATATTGTTCCAAAACAAATCTCAAGACATAGTCTTCTCTAAAAGATTCAGACTCTAAACAATTAATAACCATCAATGTCATAAAATTTTTTTTTTACATTTGTTTCAATCAGGATCCAAATAAGGTCCATACATTGTAATTGGTTGATCTGTCTTTTAAGTCTTTTTTTTATTGAGACAGAGTCTCACTCTGCTGCCTGGGCTAGAGTGCTGTGACGTCAGCCTATCTCACAGCAACCTCAAACTCCTGGGCTCAAGCGATCCTCCTGCCTCAGCCTTCTGAGTAGCTGGGACTACAGGCATGCGCTACCATGCCCGGCTAATTTTTTCTATATATATATTTTTAGTTGGTCCAGCGAATTTCTTTCTATTTTTAGTAGAGACGGGATCTCTCTCTTGCTCAGGCTGGTCTCGAACTCCTGAGCTCACGCGATCCGCCTGCCTCGGCCTCCCAGAGTGCTAGGATTACAGGCGTGAGCCACCATGCCCGCCTTAAGTCTCTTAATCTGTAGTTTGCCTCCATTTTAATTTGTTTGTTAAAAACAAAAACAAAAAAAAACAACATGTTTGTCTTTTAGAATTCCCTGGAGTCAGGACTTTGGCTATGGCATAGCTGTCACGTAGTGGCTCTGTCCCTATGGCTGCTGTAATTTGGCATTTGGATGCTGATCAGACTTAGCACTGATCTTCTTGACAAGGCCATTTCACAGGTAGTAGTGTGTTCTTCCATCAGAAAGTATGTAATGAATACCTAGTTGTCTCTCTTTTTGTGATATTGCCAATTGTTGATACTCAGTACCTAGATAGGAATGGATATTTAATGATGGAATTTCAGGCATGCAAACAGGTCAATGGGGGTGCAATTTTGTGGTACAGAGAACCAGGATATCTTGGCACCCTTTTAATAACACCTCACATCACATAAGGTGTACAAGTTCATAGTCTTTTTTCATATACGCTTGGCCCAACAGAGCTATTGTAACCATGTTTAGCTTTTATCTCTGCAAGTCATTTACCAATTTCCTTCTCTCAAATATCCTATATGCTGACCCTTTGCAAACTTTATAAATTAAGGTGGGTAAGAAGAACAGTGGGAAACAGAGTTGGAAAAAAGGGTTTGGAGTTAAACATACACCTGTCATACAGCCCGGCCATGCTACTCCTAGATATTTACCCAAGAGAAATGAAATATATGTCCATTCAAAGGCTTATACACAAATGTTCATGGCAATTTTATTCATGAAAACTGGAAACATCAACAGGATTCAACTAAAATACTATACTGCAATGTAAAGGAAAAAGTTGGCTGGGTTCTGTGGCTCACACCTGTAATCCCAACACTTTGGGAGGCAGAGGCAGGACGATCACTGAGGCCAGTTCGAGACCAGCCTGAGCAACATAATGAGACCCCGTCTCTAAAAGAAAAAAAAAAATTAGCCAGTCATGATGGTGCATGCCTATAGTCCTAGCTACGAGAGAGGTGAAGGCAGGAGATCACTGGAGCCCAGGGGTTCAAGGTTACAGTGAGCTATAATCGTGCTGCTGCACTCCAGCCCAGGCAACAGAGTGAGATCTTGTCTCTAAAAAATTAAAAATAAATAAATAGATGCAGTTTATTTTATATAAATTATACTCAATAATGTGGATTTTTGAAAAGTTGGTTTGGGACACATTGTGGAGGTTTTTGAAAGTCAAACCAAAGTTTTGTAAGTTTTTGAACAGGGGCAGGTGGTAAAACGATTGGATTGCAAGGTTCAGAATTCAAACTAGGTAAAGTTCAGGTCAGTACTGACTAAAGCATACTTAACTCAACACATGGCCCACGCTGGGGCAGAGATTGAGAATAAACATTTAGGAACTTTTAGGGCAAGTTGACAGAATAATTTTGTTTATTGAATCTAAAAACGAAATCTAATAATGTAATAATTAAAACAAAGTTTGGAACTGTATTTTGTATATTTTTATTTCCAACTCACATTTTTAGTATTAATAATTCGTGTTTATTGCATTTTACCAAAGTTACCAGTCCAGAACAGACTGCAAATTTAAGGAAAACCAGTTCTTTACCACAGGTTGTTTGGAAAGCCCTGGACTGGAGTCAGAATAATGCAAGGCAAGATTTTTCTCTTATAGTTTAGGTTAGATCATTGGGAAAGACAGAAAGAGAGAGTGCATATGTGCTCATTAAAAGTTGGCTGGTAAGAAAGTTGTAGTTTGCCCAAGGAGTGGAAGTGTGGAAGGAGAATCAGCAGCTAGGGTAAGTGCAGGTAAAGTGGCAATTTCATGACATCACTATTGATTTCAGACTCCTGCAGCGCTCACAGAACCTGGTGCTATATTCAGATTAAAGTCTAGGTTGCTACAAAATAAATGAAGAACAAAATAATGGGGGTAAAATTAAAGCTTTCTTTTTTTTATGCTTACCTCCTGCTACAACCTGGTAGGATAGCACTTTCAGATTTTTTAAGGAGTTATTTATGCACAAGGGAAATGTTTTAAAGAAATCTAAGTAAGAAAAGGAAAGTCTAATGTTACAAGACACTGCAGGGAAATGTCACTGTGTAATAACTCCCATATGGGGTGGGTAACAGGATTTGGGCTTTGTGCCTAACAATGCATCATGTTGTTACATAATAACACACAACCTCCTTCTGTGTTACATAATAACACACAGGTGGTGTATGTGCAGGGCAGCATGCACCGGTGCCTATGGTAATAGTGCAGAAAGCACCAAGAAATAGGAATGTGGACATACTGTCAAGGCAAAAATGCAATCAGTAAGAAAACAGTCTTTTTAATGTGGGGAGCAGATTACCTTCTCCAGGACTGGAAATTTTATGACTCAAGTCTCCCAGTTTGCCTAGGTCCAGGCTCACGACTCTATGGATGCATGCAAAGAAGCTCTTTTGAGATTCTGACCCATGTTAAGTGCTATAAATTGTGTAAGAATGTGTTTCAATCTATAAAACATGGGCCAAATATGAGGAAGGTATTCTGATTTTCCTTTCCAGAAGCTTCCATATGTACTTTTTTCACAACACTCTCCAATGTAACCTGCAGACCTTCAACACATAGTCACACGCTAACAAGGTGGTGAAGCAGAGAGGTGTCGGCATGTGCTGCATCATCCGTTAGCCCTCCGAGGCCTTGTACACAGACTGGCCTCCACGGTGGCACTGATACCTGTATGATGCCAGATTATGCTGAATTTTACCCTCAAGAAGTTGATCCAGGAGACCCGACATCTGACTAACAGTAAATCTGGAAAGTGAGAACTGAAAAGATGAAGGGAAAACACCAGAAAAAAATTTTTTTTCAAGAATATTTCCAAGAAATGAAAAACATGTTTCCAAGCTGAAATGACTGACCAAGTTTCTAGCATAGGAAATTTAAAAGACACATACCAAGACACAATGTTATGAAATTTTAGGACATCAGAAACAAAGAGAAGATCCTAAAAGCTTCCATAGAGGGAAAAAAGCAAGTCATATGCAAAGAATTGACGATTAGAATAACATCAGACTTCTCAACAGCAACATTGGAAGCTGGAAGACCATGGAGCAAGGCCCTCGAAAATCTGACAGATGAATGTTCCTAATCTAGAATTCCGTATTTGGCCACTAATCAATCAAGTGTAAGGAGAAAATAAGGATATGTTATGAAGAAAAATCTTTAAAAAAAATAACCACTCGATATGCCATTGGAGAGATGTTTCACCAAGATGGAAAGAAAGAACATGGGATTCAGGTGAGTGGTGAAGGGGCCTCCCGGGGTGAGGGGGAGCGAAGTCTCCAGATGAGCACAGGGCAGCAGGTGTGGACGCCAGTGCAGGCTGGGCCAGGATGGCAGAGGGCTTCACGAGGGAGCCCCCAGAGAAAATAAAAAGTGGATCTAACAGATTCCTGAAGCACTTCAAGCTTTGAGAGGGAATGTACATGTCTTGCGTCAGGCTCAGGGGATGTGTATATAGAAAACTAGGAAGGAGAGAAAATGAGAGCCACTAACTCCAGCAACAATTAAAAATTAGTTGAGAGTCAAAAATTGTACTACCTTGGCTCAAATGGAAAAGATACACAGTAATATTGATATCGTGATTATTAATTTAAATTCTGAGATAACTGTGGGAATTTGGGGAAGGAGAAGTGACAGGGGAGAGAAGAAATGGGGATTGGAGCAGCAAGAAAGCTCAGTGCTCACAGAGAAAGTCCAAAGACAATAGGAAACGCTGAAGCTCTGTAATGGAAAAGTCAAGAAGTAATAGTTGAAACTTATTTAGAAACGAGGAGTAAAAGAAGAGGAAAGAGTAAATGAGCAGAAAGTGGTCACTCCAGAGAGTAGAAAAGGCCTGGAAGGAATGGGGTGGGGCAAGGGACTGCTGTTTTTTGCCATAATCATGAAATCTGACTAAGCTATGTTATGAATTTATTTAAAAGAAATATAGCCCCGCCACAGTGCATGTAGCACCTTCTCTCTCATCATTCTTTTAATCCTGTGACAAACATGTATTGAGCACTGTATTAGTAAAGGTTGAGCAGAGAAACAGAAGCAATATATGAAGAGATGTAGTATGAGGAATAGGCTCACATAATTATGGAGGACAGGAAGTGCCATGATCTGCCACCTGCAAGCTGGAGACCCAGAAAAGCTGGTGGTGGAATTCAGTCCAAGTCCAAAGTCCTGAGAACCAGGGGCACCACCGATGGTGTAAATCCCAGACCAAGAGCAGGAGAAGACCAATGTTCTGGCTCAAGCAGACAGTCAGGAAGCAATAGGGGTGCTTTCCTCCTTCCTCTGCCTTTTGTTCTACTGATTCAAATGCTGACCTCATCTGGAAACACTCTCACAGACACATCCAGAAATAATACTGAATATGGGCACCCCATGGCACAGTCAAGATAACACATAGAGGCCTCGCGTGATGGCTCACGCCTATAATCCTAGCACTCTGGGAGGCCGAGGCAGGCGGATTGTTTGAGCTCAGGAGTTCAAAACCAGCCTGAGCAACGAGACCCTGTCTTTACTAAAAATAGAAAGAAATTAATTGGACAACTAAAAATATATAGAAAAAAAAATTAGCCGGGCATGGTGGCGTATGCCTGTAGTCCCAGCTACTCGGGAGGTTGAGGCAGGAGGATCGCTTGAGCCCAGGAGTTTGAGGTTGCTGTGAGCTAAGATGACGCCACAGCACTCTAGCTTGGGCAACACAGTGAGACTCTGTCTCAAAAAAAAAAAAAAAAGATAACACATAGAATTAACCAACTAAAACACCAGCTACTAAGTGCCAGGTACTGTTCTGAACACTGAGGACATAGCAGTGAGCAAACCAAAACAGAGCAAAACCAGCCCTTTTGGAGTTTGTATGGGGTTGAGGTAGAGATAGATGATAAGTAAAATACATAG